>QFDD01000340.1:0-52585 GCA_006871305.1 Vachellia collinsii | reverse complement strand
TATATATATACTTTAACACCCATTAAAGGTTTGATTGTTGATTCAAAATAATAGCTCCTCCAACGCACACGTATAATAATGTATTAAAACCGTATAAATGCTTATTCAAAACAATTTAACATATTTGCCTTTGCTTCTAATTTTGGGCGCCACATTAAAGACTGAATTTCTCTGGTCAAAGCTTTATAAAAATAGTATTTTCATTTTTATAAAACTTTTAATAAATAAATAAAAGAAAACTCAATACACATTTCTCTTGCGTATAAAGGGTAAGGGAAAATTGCCGGATTTGTCTCCAGTGGCCTTTATCATGTGCAAACTCTTTCCTCCTCTTGACTCATTTATTAGTCCAATATAATATTTATCAGACATTCACTTAGACCACACATTCTATAAAATAATGTGGGACTCTTCCTTTGACACACCCACACAATATTTACAACAGAAAGCGCCCCATTTGCCATGGTGAATGCCCTTTTTCACTATAGCGAATGGCTCCAAAAAGCCACTCCTATCCCTTAGCCATAAAAACACCACCATAAACTCTCAACACCCTTCTTAACTCAAGATTAGACTTTTATCCTTAGATCAATTGTAGTAATGCTTAATTAGCCCTTATTACACTTAATTAACCATAATGCTCAAGTTTGAATTTTGGGATGTTACACCAACCTCTTAATATGGAGAACCAAGTTTGTACCCACCAATGAAAAAGGATAAAATTCTTGTTTAAGAGTCAAACCTGAGAGTAGGGCTGAGCAAAAACCTTGTGGTCTGTTATTGTCCAACCCGGTCTGGTCCGACCTGACCTGATCAAAGAAGAAAATGCTGGGTCAAAGATAAAACAGACTGGACTAGACCAGACTAGTCCCTTTGGGTTGGACTGGATAGGAGACTGAACCCTCAAACCAAGTGGTCTGGTCCAGTCTAGCCCGAATTTTTCTTTCTTTCTTTCTTTATTGTTTTTTTTTTTGTAAATTTTAGCCTACAAACAAGTTTTGAGATGCTTCGAATCCCTCTAGAGTCCAGACGCCTCACCCGTTGCCTCCTCAAGTTGAAACAAATGCTATCATCTCTACTCTCTTGCTTGCAGCCTTGCAAGAGGCCTCAGCACCTCCAACCGTCGTCGTTCATTCCCTCCCCACCAGATGTCATGCTCGTTCTCATCTCCGGCACACTGGTTTGTCTCCCATCTCCTTGTTAGCAACTTTATTAAGTTATAAGACTCAACAAATATTAGAAAAACAATTAAATAAGCAAGACTCGTTCAAACTTAAACTGACGTCCTATTCTTCCACCTAGTAATGGCTTACTTGGAGCTGTAACAAACTCAAGGAGAATCCCCCAATATAAGGATTACTTTTTGAAATGACGTGCTTTATTCATATTATGGCCACTGGCCTATTTATAATAGCACATTACAGAGATAAAATAATTAAAAATAAATGCTGAAATTCATAATCTGGAATAATACTGATATTACTTCAAAAGCCTCCTTTGTTGACAAGAGGAGTTACGGACCCTGGAGATAAATTCTCTCAGCCTCTCTCTGTGGATGTGGTTCTAATTAGAGCCGGTAATATGGGCTCAACTTGTGGCGGGTTGGGTTGGGAAAATCCCAACTCATATGTAAGCTCGTGTTTTGAGCCCTCCGCCGTGACGGGCCAATCCGCCAACTTTTTTTTTTTAATTTTTAAAAATTAAAATAATTTTATAAAAGATATGTGGATAACATCTAATCATAATGTAAACCTAATTAATATTGTATGTCTATTGATAATTTGATTAGTTTATATTTAATTTAAATCCAATCTTATAAAGTGCATTATATATTTTTAAGTTGTATTATATAAAATTTGAATTATATTTTTTATGTTCAAGTTATGATGTATTTTTATTAATTAAATTTATGAAAAAAAAATTATTTGAGGTATTGAAACAAATAAAAAAAGATATTTTAAACGTAAGCTAAAAAAATATTATGAGTAAAAAAAATATAAAAAAATTAAAATGGTGGGCTGGGTTGGGAAAATCCCAACCCATATGTAAGTGGGTCTTTTGAGCCTGCCCCCGGAGGGCCAACCCGCACCCTGCTGGTTGGCCCGCATTACCCGCTCTAGTTCTAATAGAGAACCAGTACCGTCCTCTAAATGACTCCCTTAAAATATGGCCTCTGGTACCTGATACAACCCCGGCATTCTTCCGAAAAAGTAGCTTTTACAATAGACAACCCTACTACCTCCAGTTGACTCTAAAAATTAACCTCCATCTCCACATAATATCTTGGTTACTTGACGTAAAAGCTAATTAACTCTTTGAGTGATAAAAAAAATCTAAATAAATTATTTAATTATAATATATATTTTGAAATATTTATATTTATAGTTAAAGTATAAGTTAGATAGATTAACTTCAAATAATAGATAGATTGGTTAATTAACTCACTCAATTTTTTTTTTAAAAAAATTGATTGACTATCATGTCAAAGAATGAGTAGGATCCGATCTACTAGGAATCTGACAAAGTCCATGTCCCCTTAGCATCCGTAGCCACCTGCATCCCCTTTTGCATATTCCCATGTTTCCTGCTGTAGGTTTGACCAAAAAGGTGAGTGATAGCAAAATCGAAGCTGGGCCAACGGTTAGATGAGCTAATGTGCAGCAGGAGTGTCCCACTTATTTCTCCACTACACAATATCCTTGAAACTAGTAGAAAATGAAAAAAATAATAACAATTTGTATAAAAAAATTACAACAAAATGATAACAAAAGTAGTTACTTCATAATTGTTTTCTAGCATGTCTTCCTTTTCTCTTGAAGGAGTCAACCACTGTTTTGACACCCTATCTCAAACACCAGAATTCTCTCAGGTCTCTCGAAACGGATAACAAAATGAATTCTTGTAAAGTCACTTCTCTTGCTCTTGTATTTATATATTGCTCCAATTATATATGCATTTACTAATATATAAAGCATATAAACTGTTTGGGATGAGGCCTTTTGTTCCATAATATAGACATAAGCTCAGGATGATATGGTCAAGAAGACAACAAATTTCCTATCAGAAATACAGCCAACAGTTACAACATTTCCAGTCAAAGAAACACAAGCCTACACGACGTAGTAATACAGCAGAGCATTAAGCCTACACGACGGAGTAACACAGCAGAGCATTACAACCAAACAAAAATACGACTATCCATATATCAGTCAAGGTCCCAGCTCCCAACATCTTTACATGCAAGAAAAACAAACAGGTCAGCTATGGGTCATTAGTAGATCTACAATCTGTAACCAAGGTCGAGAATGGTCAATGGAGTTCGATAAGCCACACTATTAGCCAGAAATGAACGATGACATGGCTCGTCTGAATTCCAGTGAGTTGAGGGCTGATGGTGGAAAATGCTTTCCGTCTGGCACCCACAAGCCCCCACTTTGGGGTAGCAGCACCTGTGGCTGGCTCTTTCTGTTGCCTTCACCAGATTCCTTGGGTGTATTCTCTTTTCTTTTCTTCACAAATTCAAAGAACTCAGCAACTTGGCGGGCATACCTTCAGCAAAATAGCAAATTAAAATGCATCAGGGCATGCCGTATAAATGTGGCATCTTCGTATAAACCAAACAAATACTCCAGAAATCATAAGGGGTAAAAACCCTGGTCTCGGAATTGCTTTCACAGAAACAGAAACTCAAACATGTACACATTCCAGCTGTTCAACACTATAAATCTCTCAAAGCCGCTCTAGCATCCATCCACATCTTCACACTCTTCTAAAACACCCCAAAAGCAAGAAAAACAAACAAACAAACAAAACTACTAGAAGTTTTTACCAAAGACCATATCTTTCCCACACTCCACGTGCTTATGCTTTCCAGAATATACTGAGACAGTCATACGTCCCTTGAAAGCATGAGTCGTCAATTGTAGAATTACAAGGGGGTAACACAAAGATTCCACGAATTTTATTAGTTAGATGAACGAAAGCAAAGAAAATGGGTAAAGAAAGCAAACAGAAAACTGGATAAACCTGAAAAAGTTGCAGCAATTAAGACTTGAAACATAATTTCCCCTCACAATCATCCCCCCATAAACAACATAAAAGGAAAACACCTCTCCTTTTCACCAATTCCAACCATTCACATAACAAATTGAACAGACCGCTTGGCATGGTTAATGAGCTTAAACTACATCCCCTCAGTTAGTTATAGTCAAGCAACAAAGGAGAGGGAAAAACAACCACCATAGATGGAAAAATAATTTGGTCCATTTATACAGAAACATAGCCACATATCTGAGTATAGATAATTATCTTACTCTCTCTTCGCTTCAATGTCTTTGCTGAAATCAATATTGGGCTCACAGTCCAAGACCAATGCAGGCACCTAGTTATATCAAAATGATTACTAAGCTTGACTATTAAAATCAAAATAACACCAAATATTTCACATAGGTATTACCAAACACAGTACCTTCTGAATGCTTGAATGCATATGATCACCCTCAAGATAAAATACACGGTCTCGTATATCAGGATGTAAGGAGTTATCAATGTGCAAGGGCAGCTTACTGATTGATAGTACTCCGTGATTACCACTTTGGGATGGAAATAACCAGCTTTCATGCTTTTCATGGAGGCTATGAAGATAATCTAGGGTGACTCCACCTTCCTCTGCTCTCTTTCGTAGTTTCATCCTCTTATGGCAAGTATCAGGACTTGCTCTAAGATAGATAAAACCATCGGGGATGAGTCCAGGCAAGCAAGACACAACGGGATCAAACCAAGAGTCATAAATACTGATCTCCATCTCATTCATCCAATTGGCCTCATGAACGGATCTCACAAATACCTTTATTAAAAGTGAGACAATGCATCAGCCATTAAACTCTCAAAAAAGCATTTTCTTCCCTTGTGAATCGTGCCACACAAGAAAAAGGAAAGAACTGCAAAGCCTCAAATATAATAATTGCAATTAATTCCGAACTTTAAAAACATTTTTTGCCTGTGTATGAAAAGATATGTGCAAAGCAAGCCATAACGAATGTCTGAGACTTCAAAAGAGCTGAACAAACAAGCTACGCCGTTTTTTGAAGAAATGAAATAAAAGAAAGAGAAACATCAATGGACACATTACTCACCATTCTGTCACTGAAAACACTCCTTTCCATCAACCGAAGAGGCTTGATTCCACCAGAGGACTCTCTTTCCTGCATCACTCTTGTAACAAATACATAGTTCTGAAAGGTGTATGCATACCTTTGTGGCTCAGCATAGAAAGCATCCAAAATATTGAAGTGGTCAGGTCCAACATCCTGCCACTTGTCAATGGGTTCAGGAACCACCTCAACAAGATCACGCAACTCAATTGTTTCATTAGCAATTCTCTGAAGAAAAGTTGTCTTGCCAACACTGATATTACCCTCAACACAAAATGTAATCCGATCTTTATGTGGTGACTGCACAGAGGAATCAGCTTCCGACTCGTCATCCACACTCTTTTTAATAAAAGTAGTAATGCTTTCAGCATGGTTCCTGTGGATGATTCCAACAGAACTCTGTAGATAATCTACCATCTTATCACTAGGCTTGCCAGAGAACTGCAGAAAATGACCCACTACATTAAAAAAATCATGAGTTTTGCATACTCCAATAACATCAAGCTAAAAGCAGAAGCCCACAAAAATTTATAACAGAATAACTGAATAAGTCTCTTTGACCTTATATTCCTTTACACAGAAAATTAAATTGGATTGGTAGCCTAAGGCCCAAAATTCTTTCAAAAAAATGTGGAAATTAAAAGCCAGTCGTAATCCTTTTAAAAATGTGGAAATTAAAAGCCAGTCATAATCCTTTTAATGACATATAAAGGGACAACAAATGCATCATCTGTAACGCAGATTATTTCCGTTAATTTTCAGAATCAAATGAATGAATTGAGCTGAAGTTGGGTGAATCAACCAACAATAGCCATTCGCCACACAAAATTGCAATTGAACATGCAGTTGGAATTGCCATTATCATTTTGTCATTTTATACAAAGCTAAAACAAGAAAATTGTTTGAAAAGGATATTGAATCTAATGGATTTTACACAAATGGGAGTTCAGTTCCGGTGAGGTCCAGGAACAAGTTAAAAAGGATCAGTAATGGGAAAAGCACAGTATTATGGCTAAGAAGCATGAACACGGAAGCGTCAAAACAAAGGATTTAAATGAGTAATTTCTGATGCACATGTGTATACTGCACGAGACGACTTCTCTCTTGACATATCAACGGTTTATAGCAATAGAAAATTTAGCCACAATATACCTTATCTTTATACAGTTGCTTGAGCTCGGCAACTCCAGCAAAACCTTTCTCTACCAGCTTTCGCAAATTTCTCGGACCCACACCCGGAATCGTCAATAAATCCGGATTTGAAGATATGTCACAGCTGCTGCTAGAAGAACCCTTGGGCCGCCTATTCAATTTCAACGGCTTGTCCTCCGATGAAGGCAATGAAGCCGCACTATGGCCCTCTTTCCCAGGATCTCCGGCAACACAGTTATCTGAATTTGAAGCTTCCTGAACAGAAGCAGAGAGAGAAGAGCCATCTGAACCTGAATGAAACCACGCAGCTCGGGGCCCACTCGTTCCATCTTTAACCACAACCCATGCTCGAGAGAGCGTCCTATGGTTGATTGCGCCCCTGCAGGTGCAGCAACGGCTCGAAGCAGCAGCAAGAGTAGCCAAGTAGCGAGACGACAACGCAGAGTTCTCAGTAAAGGGTTTCTTACTGACAGGCGACGTAGCTAAGGACGATCCGAATGAAGCAAAAGATGCCATTGTAGGAAGCCGTGATGAAGAGTGAGAGAGAAAGGCGGTTGAGGGGCCTATGGAATGAGAATACTTAGAATTCTGAAACGAGCGGTTGTGGATTCCTGTGGGAAGACAGAGAGACAAAGAAGGACTACCCACAGTGCAGATTATGGGAGCAGAGGTGCTTGGCCGCAGCAACTTCTGCATCGCACCTTCCAAGCATTTCACTCCTCGTTCAGGCCTTCAGAGTCACAGGATGAACAGGGTCCTTTATCTTTCTCACAAAGGCATAGTCACATAGACAGGGAGGAAGAGAGGGTGGGGGCTTGTTGATTTCACAGAGCCATGGACAGAGGTCAGAAAATGCGACTACCTTCTTTATCGCCAACTCCTAGTCAGAGAGAGAGAAGGAGAGGGGGTGGAGGGAGAAGAACTCAAGGGATTGTGTATCCTTCCTGCAGAACCTCAGGCGGAACGAGAAGGGTTCGAGGGTTTTTAGGCGCTTGTGATAGAAGGATTTCAATTGTAATTATTACTATCTTCTTGTTGTAATAAAAAATTTCAAAAAATACCAATTGAATTTCATAATTTTAAAATGGTGGGATGTATAATCCTATCCCGCCTAGGTCCCGCAAAAGACTATTGGGGGATAAAGTATCTTTGTTAATATAATACACTTAAATATATAACTCATGTAATTATGTAAGGTTTTAATTAATATGAATAACAACATTTGTAAAGGTATTTATCATTAATAACAAACTTTACTGTCACAATTAACAAATTTTATATTTAGACATTTCAATTAATTGGATGAGAGTGTAGGAAATTGACTACATTTGTTGATTTTACAAATAAAAATATAATATTTTAACCATTGATTATATTTGTAATGTGAATAATAATATTTATAAAGGTCTTTATATTTCAATAACTATATCTATTACTATTTTTAAAGAGTTTCACATTTAGTGAAATTCAACTAATTAGGTGAGGGTGTGGAGAATTGACTATGCTTGTCAAGTTTAATAATTAATAGTGTAATGTTTTAAGATGACAAAATTCATTAAGGTTTTAACTATTTCAATAACGTTATTTCTATTACTTTTAACAAGTTCCACACTAAGGAAAATAATAAATATATGTTTAGTTAAATATGGTTAATTTAAAAAGGTAAAAATCGTTAAATTTAAATCATTGTAATAATTTATATTATAATTATGATAATAAATTATCATAATTAAACATATATAACAAAAGATATATTTATTTTTTCTCCAAAGAAGTTGAATTTCTCAAAATGTGGAATATGTTAAAAGTAATAATAGATGTATTTACTAAAATGATAAATGCCTTTACAAATGTTGTAATTCACGTTACAAATATGTTAATGATTAAAACTAACATTCTTATTGAAATAGTCAAAACATTTATAAGTATATCATTCGTATTACAAATGTAGTCAATGATTTAAAATATTATACTCTAGTTATAAATGTGAGATATTTTAGGGAAAATTAATCTTTTAGTTCATCAACTATTAATTCACTTATAATTCAATCCTTCAATTATGACTTGGTGCAATTCAGTCATTTAACTTTTAACTCACATGTAACATAATCCCTCAACTTTCCACTGTTAGTACAATTTGTCCTTCTTTATTAAATCACTTATTCTATGTAAGCAGCATGTCAACTTCGATCTCTTGTAAGCACCACATCATACAGTGAGTCACCAAAAAAAAGGGAAAAAATCTATTTATCCCTAAAAAATGGACCGAAGAAGATGAAAAGCTCAAGTGTGAAGATCAACACATGAATATAGTGTTGCAAAGTAAATCTATCTTTTCTCACTAAGCAATGTACTCTGTAGTGTAAAGGCCTTCTCCCTAGTCTAATTTTCTTTTTCGTCTTTTCAGCAGCCTTCTTCTTCTCGTGCATTTGGTCTTTATCGACACTATGCTTGATCTCCTCCCTCGTCGTCTCTGCGCCTCCTCTTTTTGTTCGGTCTCTCTTTTTGGCAAACTCTACTCAATTTAAAACATTTTTTAATTTCATATTATTTCTTTGTCTGACCTGGCAGCCTCTAAGCAAATATTAACGCCGTTAAGAACATTTTTTCATGTAGGATGTCTGAGTTATGAGCTGGACTAACTTATGGATGATAATGACTATTTTAAAAAAAAAATTAAAAGGTCAAGGGATTAAGTTATTAGTGAGTTAATAATTAGGGACCAAAAGGTTAATTTTTCCGATATTTTATGATAATATATAATTATTGTAGATATTAATTAGGAAATTAATAAAATATCCTGAGTGTGATTAGTAGTTTTTTGAGGCCTTGAGCCTAGATAAGTTAAACCTTAATCAGCTTCATAATAGGGTGATTTCTGATGGTGACAATAACAAGTTAAGCTTTACGATTAGGGTGATACAAATTTATCCCTAATTACTCTTGAGGTTCATTGACTAGGTGAACACTTTACTCTTGAGGTTCATTGACTAGGTGAACACTATTCCTCGTTGCCATCATTATGCCCTTTTTCCAGTCACAAGAGACCTATCATACCTTGTGGGTTATCTTTTGAGTTATATTCTGACCTTTATCTATTTTGCATATATCCTTTTCCCATTTTTGATCTTGGGTCACAAATAAGAAAGACAATGTAATGGTGACAATTAATATATCTTCCGTTGCTATTCTTTAATTATTAGAGAGCTCATAAATTGATGTATTTATTATTTATGGTTATGAGCTTTGTTTGTAACATGTGGTATCAGAACCAGTTTGCTCTGATTAATCTTGGCTTCTTTCTCTTTCGATCTTAGATAATATAAGTCTTTTATTACTTTACATTTATTCAAAGTGGCTCAGATTAGAGATCAATATTTTCTTGATTTGTGATTATAAACTAAATATGGCTTTAAAATTTTTCTTCATATGAATTTTACACATCTTATATGGGAAAGAGCAAAAGTTTAATTCAAGTAACGATAAAGAAGATGTGTGAAAATTTATTTGTGAAAAGATATGTTAATCTGTATATGTTTTTGAGCTTTTCTTCGTGAATATGTGCTTGCTATAGTTTCTTCTTGAATATGTGCCACATATATGCATATGTATATTTGTGGATCTATTTGACCTGCTCGTAGGGCTGTGTGTGTTTCCCCCTCCCGGTTGGGCGGGGTTGCGATTTTTCCTTTATCTTTTTTAATCTTGTTGTTGAATATGTGTTTGTTGTGTGTGTGTGTGTGTGTGTGTGTGTTTGTTTGTTTTTCCCTCTCAATTTCAAGTTTAACCATTGGAAACAACTAGCATTTCCTCCCCCGAGCGTTGCGTGGGGAGAGTTACCATGTTAGCAAAGAATTTAGAATTCTTTTTTATTTGATGATATACAAACTCATCTTAAACCAATTTGAGCGACATGTCTAAAGTGAGAGTTTCATAATAACATTGTGGACATTAGATGTTCATATAACACATCAATAAAGACGAACATGATTATTCTTTTAAGTTCATGATCGATTAACATTGCCAAAGATCTCTCTGTACACAACGTTTGTTGTTGTTCGCTTACCATCAAGACCTTCGTTGGGGACATATATCTTAAGGCCATCCATGCTTCGAGCTCTTGAAAGTGCAACATATAGTTGACCATGACTAAACACAAGTATTGGGAGGTAAATGCCAACATGATGAAGAGATTGACCTTGGCTTTTGTTTATAGCCATTGCAAATGATATAGCCACTGGAAATTGTCTTCTAGTCATACGAAAAGGGTACCTACTCTCTGAAGGATTCATGTCGATCCTATGAATCAAAACCTTTTGATTTTGGTTTGATCCATTCAAAGTGATAGCCTCAATAACAGATTTCCCTAGTTTTGTTACGCGAAGACGTGTGCCATTGCATAACCCTGATGTGGTCAATATTTCATAATGACATAATAGGAGCACCAACTTTCAAGCATAGCCTTTGTGAAGGCATGCTTGAGCTATTAATTGAATTTAGGAACTCAGGTGTGTACAGATTGTCAAAGCTATCAGTGTCTGTAGTTGACCTGCATATGGAGTCACAACTCAAGTATTCAGTTGATTCGCCTGGAAGCAATGATAAGATGTAGTCATTAAGTTGTTTGACCAACTCAAAGTATTGCTCGATTGTTGAAGTACTTATTGCATCCTAAATTGTCCAGTAGATTTACGTATATTGATGAAACAATGGCAACAATTGGATCACAGGATCTTGGAACTAAAAGTGATTCAGGAATTTCAACTGGTGATCGTTCATCTATATGTTGGATGAGGTTGCCATCTCCAATATCTAGAAGCCACTTAGAAAACCATGCTAATTTAGATTGGTCATTGCTGGTTGAAGTGGAAGACAATAGCATGTTTATCGTAAGGTGGAAGATTTTGCAATGATCCCATAGGTAAGATGAATTGATGCATGCATTAACAATTGTTGCCCTTGTTCCTTTTGGAATGACATGAAGTATTTGCCGAAAGTCACCACCCATAACTATGCATTTCCCACCAAAAGGATAATTGCAATGCATGATATCTTGCAGTGATTGATCAAAAGCTTCAATGCAATAACGTTGAACCATTGGTGCCTCATCCCATATTATCAGCTTTGTTCTTCTAATTAATTCAGCTAAGTTAGACCCTTGCCGAATTGAACACATTGAAAATTCAGTGATCTCTATTGGAATTGCAAACCTAGAATGTGTTGTTCTCCCTTAAGGCAATAATGTCGTAGCTATTCCACTTGATGCAATCGTTAAGACAATATATCCTTTTGCATGTAAGGTGGAGGTTAATGTATTCCATAGAAATATTTTTCCAGTGCCACCGTGACCGTAAACGAAGAAGAAACCACCAAATAACTTGACCACCAAATAGCTTGTGTAATGCTCACTAACACAATCAAAAATAAACTTTTGCTCTAAGTTTAGCTTAGAGATCAACTATTTAGAGAGTACCTTTAAGGCAAGCCGGTCATAGGATAACTCTTGCAAGATAAGATTGTTTGACACATTTGGCGAGATGAAGTTATCTGAAGATGGAAGTGAAGGGAAATCCCTCAAACTCTTTCCACTTCACTGTGAGAGGGAGTTGATCTCTTGTAAAGCCAAACTCTCTTGATCTTTCACAGAAACCATGAAACCTAGTTGCAACAGAATATATAAGGTTAGTTTCTTTAATAATAATAATAATAACATAACAAAATTGAAGTTTGAAATTGAAGGCAAACCTGAAGCCATATGATTATTCCTATTGATGTAAAGTAGGTCTTCAGATAGGTGACGTGCACATAGATTCCAAACATTATTAGGCCATTGCAGGCAACAACATAAGAGCATGCTGACAAATAGCTTGCAAAGTGAATCCCCACTTGACCAAAATTGAAGCTTCCCTAATGGCAGTGATGTACTCATTATCATCATCTAAAAGTCCATGTGCTGAGTAAGCATCACAGAACATTTTATGGATATAACCATCAACTATCTTTCTTTTGCCAAAATAAGTGTGGCCCTTTACTTTAGTTAGTAAAATCCTCAAATAGTACCACTCCCCATAAGTTGGTGATGCATGGCCAATCCTTCCAATTGCAAAACCCTTTTGCCTACGCTTCCAATGACGGTTGAGTTTTTGGTAGACATAATAGTTTGGGAATTCCTAGTATGTTAAAGTCCTTGCAAATTCATCGACCTCATTTAATTTCATCCATGCAAGGAATTGGGACTCACAGACTCTTTCCTTTTGAACTAACTCTGAAACATCATCAATATTTGAGTAGATCACACACTGCTGATTTAGAAGATGGAAACTCAATCTTTCAACAGTAGGGTATCTATGATGAATTTCAAATTCAAAAATGCGCCAAGCTGCCTCATATGCTAATATATACCTACAATTATAAAACTGTTGAATTTTGTCAATAATTTCATTTGGATCTTTACTTTTGTTGTTGTAAAAAATACCAGCCACAACTCGGTCATTCCCTTTGCTTACGTACTTAACTAAATACTTGATAGAAGTTAACTGGTTACACTTCTCGACATTGATATGTGCTTCAAACTTTACAAGCAAAGCTGCATTGTATGGAACAATGAAACGGTTGTCTAACGGTTACCCTTTACTTCAATTATTCTGCCATCATCTTTTCTTCGATATGTGGGATACCCTTCATCATCCATAGCAGTATGATCATTAAATCTCTTTGGAAAATGCTTCATGCACTTCTTTTCCTTCATTCATGGTGACCTAGGATTGCTATTCCCACAAGGCCTATGAGTCATGAATTTCTTAACCAAAGCCTAGGCGACTTGGACCTGTTTGGAATTTCAGGTGAGATGACTTTATCAATTGATTCAGTGGTTGTGATTTTGTCAAAAGGTTCAAGGAACAAAAGTATATGGGCATGTGGGAGGCCTCTTTTTTGGAACTCAATCGTATACACTTCTATAAGAAAAAGAGAAATGAAGTAAACAATAGATGAGATGTTGCAAATCAATTTAGGTAACCAAAAAAAATTTAATAAAAGAATGTTAGTAAAAGGAATATGACCTCTGACCTGCTCTAACTGTGCCAAATATCCTTTCTTCTTTGATGGTTGCTAATAAAGTATGCAACTTAATTCTAAAAATCCTAGACAATATCTCGGGTTTATCTGCTGCTTTTTCATTCAGCAATTCACAATGACGTATGATCTTAGGCCATGTGGGGTTGCAAGTGAATGTTAGAAAGATGTCCGGATATCCAACCCATTTGCTTATTGCCATTGCATCTTGGTAATTTTGAATCATGAACCTTGCTCCACCCGTGAATGATGATGGCAATACTAGCCATTTTCCTGTTGATAAGGCATTTGTTTCACCCCTGAGAAGAGCATCGGATAAGCCTTGGTATAACTCAACACATAATTCTTTTTTATGCATCCTAACCCAAAGCAATCTTTGAGATTCAATCATTGTGTATGCATCAACAATGAATTGTTGTAGCAACCTTGATGCATGCAATAAGACAGACACTTCACCATGTCTGGTCATCAAATAGTAGGAAAAGAATTCACACATGCTGGCCCTTTTTTTCCACTTGGTGTGAGCAAGTGTGTCTTCATTATGTGGAATATTATCCCGATAGCCATCCTCCCCAAAGGAAACAAAAGTGGGTATTAAAGTGGTAAATAAGAAGCATGTAATTCATTAATCCACTTGCACTGGCCTGCTTGCTTTTCAATGATTATGTCCCTGACAAAAAACATCATGTCAATGTCCCCAACAAATAAAGCATCAACTTCTGAGGTAGTTGGAATGTTGTAATTTCTGCCATCAGTGTTCCTACTACTTAGTAGGCATAACTTCAAGTCTGATGTTGAAGTATTCCTTAAGATATTGGAGGCAAAGAGGTACTATTTAACGTATGCATTATTAGCATCCAACGTGCTCTTAATCATCTGAACAATGGTTGGATCAAGTCTAGAATCACTTTGATGCTTGCTGGTGATGCTAAGATGGAAAAGGTTAAAAAAAACTCGTTATCAAATTGCTATATGGATAGAGTGGTCAATGTACTGAATGAATTGAAAATGGCTAGCTTGTTTAATGTTACCTGATAGCAGATATCCGATTTGCTACCTCATTGTCAATGTAAAAAATGTATAGTTGTGAGAAGACAGGTTGAACTCCATTGATTGGTAATAAACTGCCAATATTATGATAGTCCATCCTAGAGAGGACAAATGAATGTGGGCCTCCACCATTCGTGATAACATGATCAATCTTCCTCCCATTGATGTGAAAGGGAACATTTTGTTGTATTGCCTGATATTATCAAGAAAATTCCTTGAAAGCTTTGTGTGCTTATCAAAGAACAAACTAAACAGCAGGGGCAGAGGACAAGTTGTTGGTGGCAATACAACTTTTCCTTGTTGACAACACATGGAGAAAGAATTAGGTGAACATTTTTTTTATCCTTCTTAAGTTGTTCAGCATACCAAAACATCGCACTACAATGTTTGCAAGTATGATCAAGGTCACCTTCATCTAAATACCACAAAAGGCAACATTATTACAATTATTTAAATATAATTATGATAATATTTAATAGTTTGAATTTAATTGATGATTAATAAATGATTAAATAGCAATATTTACCATGGAAATCTTCAACGATATTATGATTATGTATGCTACCATGAGATGTCTTTTTGTTAAACATTGCCTCATTGCCTAGACCATCAGATGTTTATTCAAAGCAATAAGATAGGGAAAGTAATGAATGGTGAAATGTAAAGAAAAAATACAAGGTGTCTTACCAACGCATATATCTGAGCATATATCTTCACTGTCTGTTTCATTAGAGTCATTATTGTTGAAGCTAAATTCTTTGTTGCCATAGTTAACTTTATACAAGGACATGAAAAAAAATGATTATTGGCATGACAACATGGAAATATATATTAGGGATCCAAATACATTCGTTGATACTACATGGGTATATTTGGACAATATATGTTATACCTCCAAGTGATTGTTTTGAAATTCAGTAGGTAAGGAAGGGAAATAGAAAAATTCCCTTTTTTCAATTGTAAATGCCGTGTATCTATAATGAAATATTGTTTTTGGCAAAGGAATATGTGATAATTTTTTTCCAACTACATGGTTATGCTAGATCAATTGTTAATAAGCAAAATATGCTCATTTCATGTCCAAACCTCCACAGGAAGTTTTGTGCTTTGTATAAGACATTGGGTACCCTAGACAATAATTACCAACATATTTGAACATGTGTACTATATGGGCCTCGATTTTATTGGGCTCTCTAAAAGTAATTTAGCCACATCATTTGAACATGTGTAATATATAGTGATGCGATAGTGCCCCATATAGCAAAATGTCTCATTTTACGTTTAGAACTCCCAAAGAAGTTTTGTTCATTATATAAGACTATGTAAAAGATGATGAAATAGCTAGCAATATAAGGAAAATGGGTTCATTTTATGTTTGGACATCCAAAAGAAATTGTATGCATTGTATTAGACATTGGGTAGCCCAAAAAGTAATTAACCAACATGTTTGAACATTTGTACTAAATAGGCCTCGATTATATTGGGCTCCCTAAAAGTAATTTAGCTACATCATTTGAAAAATTTGGAGATAAATGCAATTTTCTTTAGAGAGAACTCATTTTCCATCATACACTATTTATGCCTTCCTTCATTCTCTTTGCCAAAGACATTTTCATTTTAAGAAATTAATTTCATATCCAACTTTATTTTAAATGTTGACTATGCTTTGACCTTTCCCTAGAGGATAAACTTTAATGTGTTCTAACAGTAGATTCAATTTTTGATTTCTAGGAAAAAATTTCAATTTTTTATTTGTTACTAAAATCGGCATAACTTTAAAAAAATTATCTAAATTCTTCACTTTTAAAATATAATAACATGAAAATATATCTTCACCAAGTAATTTAAATTTAAATTATTCGATTATGTTAATTTAATATGATTTTTCCATAGTGATATTTAATTTGTTATGTGTCACAACATTAAGTTTTGCAAGTCAACATCTGATGGTTGACTTGGAAGGACCTGTCCAACTTGGAATGAATGACTTAAAAAACAGACCATATATCAAAACATAAAATTAAGAAGTCAATGTCCATGGCTAAAAAAGAGTAATTCTAAAAAAAAAATTTATTTATATATATTTAGAATTATATTCAGTAAGATCAAGATGTAATAATTACATAAAAATAATTATACACATATAATAAATA
The DNA here is from genome assembly GCA_006871305.1 of Vachellia collinsii. Classification (NCBI taxonomy): domain Eukaryota; kingdom Viridiplantae; phylum Streptophyta; class Magnoliopsida; order Fabales; family Fabaceae; genus Vachellia; species Vachellia collinsii. Next base: position 36,003 of record QFDD01000340.1, on the reverse strand, counting down.
TAAAAAATCCATAACAAATTTAATTGTCAACATACTAACACCATGATATATGAAATTTTCAATTAAAAAACACCAAATAACTACAAACAGTCTAAGAAAGCATTTGGCCTTTTGAGATGCTCAATCAAATTTTTTATTTATATATATAAACCTGTTCAAAGTTTTTCGTTAGGCCCAAAAAACCATCCATCGGAACATATGTAATATATGGGTCAACATATCTTTATTGACTGGAGTCATAGTTAGGCAAACATATGAAATTGATGATGCTAATTATTGGCCATAGAAAAAAATGGTGTAAATGTCTTGGATAGAAATATATTCAACAATGGTCTTGAACTTGGTGAGAGCTAGGGACTACCATCCGAGGAAGAAATGTCCAAACAAACACGAGCTTTACTGTTATTTGCATATGACAATAATTTTGGACGTTTGGATTGAGCAACAATGACCTTTGCAAAAAAAAATTCAAATAATAAGACTCAAAATGGAGTAAAAAATATGCATGGATGTAATGAAAGAATAAGCAAGGGTTGAATAAAAAAATAGAATACCATTTCCACCTTCTATTCGGTTGGCTTGGTCACCATTTCTTTGTGTGAAAAGTGATTTATACCTGGTACTTCTCCTTTTGAATACTCTTTTTTCATTTCCATGTTCTTTATCATACTGGGGCTGATGATTTTTATGTCCTCTATGTCTTGTAACTTGTAAATGAATGTTTTTTAGCATGTAGTTAGCCAATAGGATAAATAAAAGACATCTAGGGAGTATGGAGCTAGCATAACTAACCTGGATTTGTTGCTATATGAAGAAGGGACTTAGGATATGGTTGAGCATTGGTAATGTCGGTTAGAACCTGCGAAATATTTTTTTGGGTTGGTGTAGGTTGCAAATAGATCTGAGACATCAGAGAAGAGGGGTTGGTTTGGGGAGCAATGGTTGGCATCAGTGGTGTCCCCGAAATTGGAATGTCGTCACTCACAGGGTATCGAGTGTTCGTGTGAGTCTCCATTGGTCGTTCCTTTTCCATGACCAAGAAGATGTTGAAAGAATTGTGGTTGTTGCTATATAGTATGAATGACAACGTAGCTATATAGTTGTCTCAATGACTTTGTTGCTGGAACTTCATCACAGACCTTGTGATAGTGGATGAAGTTTAACTTTAACTGAAGAAGTAGAGTTTTGCCAAAGAAGTTTGAGTGTGATATGAAAACCAATATGATAGTTTGAAACTTAAGAGAAAGCATATATAGGACCTTGTACTGGAAACTTCATTATTTTAAAGAATTGGACATATGTGGACTGCATTATTGTCAGAGCTTTTTTTTTTTCCTTTGCATGGATAGACATTGAATTAACATATAAGGACTAAATCACCATATCTGGAAATTCCAAATGCCAACAATGAATGGAATCCGTGGGATGATGTCCACATTTACCTTTTTTGCTGATTATTAATACATTGTCTATAAGTTAAATGTTTTTTCAATATTTGTAAAGTCATTTCCATTTGTAAATGCCATATCAATATTTGTAATAAAGTGTAAAGCTTGCCTTTGATATTAGTTTGAATTTATAAGGCGTGCATGTGTGCTCAGAAAAGGACAGCAACATATATACTACAACTGTTATACATAAGGCGTCCATATGAAGACCAAGCCATGGAAAAAATTGAGTTGTCATGTTCACCAACTATTAGCTGATTTAGAGTAAATGATTAGTTGGGGATAAAATTATGCAGTCTGTTCCATTTTTTCCAACTCATTAAAAATTTCTATTTCATAGACACATGTATATATTGCTTCTGGATTATCCGTGGCCTTGACTATAAATATAAATTTGCAAGCCTTATTGGTAGATTCATGAAACTTTTTAACAATTGAATATTTGACCTTTTGATGTTAAAGCAGTTAGACATGCTAATTGATTGGTTGATATGGTTAATACAATGAAAACATATCCATTAAGATGTGGTCATCACAAATGAAAATTACACAACTATCAAGTAACAAACAATCCAATAGTAAAAGAAATGCAAGGACAACAGTGGAACCAAAACCAACTTAATGCTACCTATTCAAAAGCAAAGGATTGAAATACCATGAGTCATTGAGCATTCAAAATGAAAGTGGTACTTGCCTGACAAAATAAAGAAAGCACAACAAACACCCTACAAGCAAAAACTAATAAAATGACTATATAATGACCAACTAAACATTGTGTAGCCATTGGAACTTCATTTCTTTTCCTGCTTGATAGATTTGAGAGCCCTATCAACTTTTGGAGAGGTGGTAGATGGCAATGAAATGCTGGTAGGTTCAGTAGGTGGAAGATTTCTCTTGGTTGTGCTACGCCACTTACCTTTGACAGAAGCCAATGTGGAGTTGGATGAAAGATCAATGATTGGAACAGCATCTGGGTCTAATTTGATATGACTAGCAGGAGCATCAGAGGATGTATTTTGCTTGTGGTTGGAGCTACCACCATCATTCAAAGGGAGAGAAGGTTCCTAAATTAAAATTATGGAAATTAGTTGAATGAGGAGGCATCAATGACATGATAGAACTTATAATATATTTACTTATTATAAATGTTGCATTAACTATAATAGCTGTAAGGCACATAAAATTAACAAAATGCAACCTCTGGGTTTTTTTTCAATTTTTTAAGCACAGTATTGAAAGGATTAATTTACAAAGGGGACTAAATGTATGCACCTAATTGTAATTGGAATGACAACAAATATTTGAAAAGTGCATATACCTCTGCAGCTGCCTGGGAAATCTGGTCCATCAAGTCTTCACATACAGTGTAGAGAAGGACACTAATGATAGCCAAAGGATTCCTAGCGTTCTACTCATTTTGCTTAAGTTTTATTAACAATTTTTTCCCTAAAACAGAGTTTACCTCATCTGGGAAGTCATAGGGACGTTTACCCTGTGTGTAAAGGGTAACAATTAGTATGTTGGAAGCTTTAATGCAAAATGAGAGAAATTATTAATGAAGGTTCTATTTAGAACAAATACCTCTTTTTAGTGGCAGCTTGAGTTCAGCTGGAGACTTTTGAACCAACTGAGCAGCAAGTTTATCCCAAAATAGGACAAAAGCAAATCTACTTTCATCAGCAACTGTATAGTGCAACTTAAGCCTGAAAAATGACAAATTACGTTGGTACATATGAACCATTTGATATATAACATTATGCTAGGTTAATAATGGATTATACTTCATCTAAGGCTTAGCTTATTGGCAATATCTTACTTAGGCTCAGTTGAAGTAGGTTCCTTTCTACAAGATGGGACTTCATTTTTCCATTATCTTCCTTCAGCTTTGCTGAACACTTACCACAAGCCTCATAAATCCAACCAGGAGTAGTTTCCAATTTCAGGATCTCACAATTGATGATGAATGAATCAGACTACAAAAAAAAGTATAAGATAGTTAGTCTCAATACATCAAGGCTCACAACAAAGGCATGAATATGGCATGAATTGGAATTAAAGGAGGTGATTAAAAATTCGCAATATTTTGATTAGCAATTTGGGCAATAGGTATGCAATTATCTTTGCCAGCAATGTTGATGACGACGGTTGCGTTGACTGTGATGGCATATGTTGGCTTAGACTAGTAGGTAAAGGTGATGTAGTATCAAAGTGATTGAAAAGAAACTCTAATAGTTAAATATTTCACATGCTTATGATGTAAAGGTTTAATTTCTAACAATATTAGCTTGATATAATGGAACTTGAGATCACTAACCTATCAATGAACTGCTGGACCTCTTTGATCTGTGGATTAAAACAAATCCTTGTCGCATTGTAAGAGTTACAAATTTGAGGCATACCTATAATGAATAACAGAAACATATGAGTGAATAATGCTGCTACATAAGGTTGGGAGTGGTAGGGCAACGCGTACCATCTTCAGAGAACCCAATTCTGGCAAGATTCAACAAAATCACAACTGGATTATCCATATTTTGCATGTAGGTAGAATAAGTGTTGGTGGAGCACTCATCAAATAAAATGCATTCAACATCATTGTCTTTGATCACATGGAAGCAGCATAAATGAAGTCTACTTAAAAGGCTGAATAGGCACTAATTTCTATGAAGTTGGTATCATGAAATGCAACAATAATTGAAAAAAAAAGTTCTAGTGTTAGTACTCATTGTCAGTTAGAACCATGCGGAGCTTGTGCTTGGTTTCATTCTCTTGGCAATACTCTTCAAGGGTCCCCATAGATCTAACATAACCAATGACATCTGCATATATAATTTTACAGGATATAAGATGCAGTAAGGAAAGTCGTCATTGATTAAAAATGGCATGAACAATGAAATATGAATGGAAAATGTTGTTTAAGGTGGATGCATGGCACATGATGACATAATAAGATAAGGAACAATGAAAATAGTGCTCATATAACTCTGAAAAGTTACCTATGAGATAATTGATGTGATCAACTTCAGTAGTCTTCAATATATCAATGATAGGGAAGAAATTGTATGAATGTGAAGGGATTGGTCCTTCATCAGGCATTATGTATGTTTGAGGGGTAAAGATGATTTTATATTTGTTATTTTTTGCCTTATATTGATTGGCATTTTGGGTGACAACAAAATTAGCAATGAAGTAGATGCCTCCTTCCATATCAGAACCAATATATTTTTCTTGTAGCTTCTTATTAAGCACACTTGCCTAGAGTTGATAGCCTTGCACCATGAAGTTTGAATTAGGAATTTAGAGTATGGCTATTGCATGATAGTTAAGTAAGCATGTCTTGGTTAATAGTCCCGAATCATGAGAAAAAGAGACAATGTCTGTAATAATGCTTATCAACTAACCTCTTCATCAATGATTACCATTGAGATGGCAAAGAGCTCATTAGGAGAACTCTTTGGGTGTACGTTCCACTTCCTAAAAACTCTTACCAATATCTTCCAGTGATTAGCACCATCATGCAACTCCTTCAGCAGTGAATTGCTACCCATTGTTGATGATGTAAGGAAAGGTACATAGGAAAAGCAATGAATAACAATAGGAAGATATATATATATATGAGACCTCCCAGAATGAAATCCTGGAATTAAGTATTCATGTATTGGCTTAGAACTATTCCTTATTTGGGAAGGTTGCCTTTATATAAAAAAAAGTAAAAGATGCAAATCTAGCATATATTGCTGACTGCTCCAAGGGAAGAAAAAATCATATACAACCTATATTGGGTTTAGTGAAGGAAATTTTGTAAAGTGGAAAAAAATATAAATGTGTTTGTAAAGGCTGGCAAAATAGAAATGAATGGTTGATCGTAGTGTGTGACAGTACTAAAAAAGATGATTGCTTTCTGTAGTGGTTACAATTTTTGGTGTAATCTGTCCTTAACACTTTCAATGGGCAGAACATTGATGCATTGCAATATGCATAAATAAGGAAATATGAAATTAAAGATTCTCATGAAAAATGATGCAAGGTTGAAATGTGGACAAATCTAAGGAGTTAAAATGGTCAAAAAGCTACATCTGAATATGCTGGTATTTACAGACCTTACATCAGAGGAGGATGAAATAAGGTTGTGTACAAAGTATTATTGTATCAAACAGGAAATATCTGGGGAAATGTGATATATTAAAGGCATTTTAAAAGATATAGAAGGTAGAAAATTGGAAGATGTAAAGGAGTGGCATGAACCTATGTACACTGTGGGTAAAGACAAAGTTATTGTTGCAAGAGTAAAAGTTTCATGAAATAGGGAATATCTTCATAAGCATGGGGAGTGTGTCCTTCTGCCCATAAGCATTTTTTTCTGTTATAAGGCAACTACCTTTTTACTAATTCATAGAAACATAAAGTACATCATCACCTTTTTTATAGTTCAATGGGAATAAGTTAGAAACATAATTACAATACCATTGATTAAAACAGTATTGCAAAAAATGGGTAGGCAATAAGAGCTTGAGGTTTAATACATGACTCCTAACGTCTGAATGCATTCAACAGCTAATCATGTCATTCAAGTGAGGCAAATTCTATAAATACATGTGACAAGGATAAAAAGTACATTGGTTAAAAAACATATATTTAACTTGGGTATATATGAAGTGAAATTAGCAACTTATAAAGGAATGACATTATGATATTGGTCTTTAGATGAAGAATGAAGGTACTCAACTATTGAACTATAAGGCACATGTTTAGATGGTCATTCAAATAAGGACGAAATAATAACGGGGACAAGAGTTGAGTGAAGCAGGAAAAGGTAAACAACTGTGCAATATAGTTCAATGAAGATATAGTAAATATTTACAATTTTTGGTGTAAATCTGTCCTCAACACTTTCAATGGACAATACATTGAAGCATTACAATATGCATGAATAAGGAAATATGAAATTAAAGATTCTGGTAAATAGTCCAATTTTTTTAGTCCTTTGAATGGCATGCTACTTTGATATTCCTTCTAGACTATATTATGAGTGCTCTTGACTTGAATACCATGAAAATGATGAAAGGCTGAGACGTGGACAAATCTGAGGGATCAAAATGATCAGAAATTTGCATATGAATATGTTGATATTTACAGACCCTATGTCAGATGAGGATGAAACAAGGTTGTGTACAAAGTATTATTACATCAAACAGGAAATATCATGGGGGAATGTGATATAATGAAGACATTTAAAAAGATAGAGAAGGTATAAAATTGGAAGCTGCAAAGGAGTGGCAAGAACCTATGTACACTGTGGCTAAAGACAAAGTTATTGTTGTAGGACTATAAGTTTCACAAAATAGGGAATATCTTTAGAAGCATGGGGAGTGTGTCCTTCTGCTCAACTGCACTTTTTTTTTGCTATAAGGCAACTACCTTTTTACTAATTCCTAGAAACGTAGAGTACATCATCAACTTTTTTATAGTTCAATGGGAATAAGTCATAAACATAATTAGAATACCACTGATTAAAAAAATTTAGCAAATGGGGAGGCAAAAAGAACTTTAGATTTAATACATGACTCATAATGTTTGAATGCATTCAACATCTAATTATGTCATTTAGGTGAAGCAGATTCTATAATACATGTGACAAGGATAAAAAATGCAGCTGTTAAAAAACATGTATTTTACTTGGGTATATATGAAGTGAAATGAATACTTATAAAGGAATGACATTATGATACTAGTCTTTTAGATGAAGAATTACGGTACTCATCTATTGACCTATAAGGCACATATTCAGATGGTCATTCAAATAAGGACAAAATAATAATGGGGACAAAAGTTGAGTGGCGCAGGAAAAGGTAAACAATTGGTAATATAGTTTAATGAAGATATAGTAAAGATGAAGGTTAGTTTCCATGAAGGATAGTGTGAACTGAAAATCATTGTCGTAAAAATATGTAAAAGAAACAAAAAGACAAATTTGACTTGCATGCCTAGATATTGCATGAAATTAGGAAGATCTTGAGGAAAGTGTTATAAAGGCAATGTTGAGGAACTTCTAAAGGCTAGTTATAAAAATAGATACATGTTTATATATAGGGAAAGAGAAATTGTGCAAAGCATATATGTCAAATTCCTTTGCATTGCTATGTTCTCTGTACATTCAAGATCTGTTAAGTCTTTATCATTTTAGATATCAGCCAGGACACTCCAATAAACTATATTGATTGCTGTGTGTAATATATTATATTTAATCATATGTATTGTATCAATCATTTGATTAATGCTTTAAGATTGTAGACTGATACGTATATATTGAGCTTTGGTAATTAAGGCAAGATTGTGTAGTTGAGGTGAACTGATGATAGAAGAAAATTAACATCCCTGACGTATGGTTACTAAACATATATAGCTTAGGAAATGGAATGATAGATATATATAACAGTGAATTGATCATATGTAATAGATCTAATATTACGTCTTTTAAAAAATCATAACTTGATCATACTTATACTATGATTTAGTGCATTGGTTTCCTTGGCTTCTCATGTTATTGGAAGGATAATATTTTTGTTCTGCTACATTTACACATAGCCCAAAATCCATCCCATGCATTGCATGAAAAGATATATTTATGACAAAATTACTTAGTTGGACCAACTAATTTGTTTTATTTAAGAAAAAGTAAAATATTATACTGCTAAAGCACAAAAGTCGTAGAGGAATGCAAATCAAATATCTCAATTCATTAAACTATTTTTCATGGCTTGATATCACATGATTTTAGTCCTTTCATATGTAATGGATCTAATATTATGTCTTTTAAAAAAATCATAATTCCTATCATCCAAACCTAAAACTAATCACCCATGTATATATGAACAACTTTAGCATATTGAGGGACAACGTTTTATATAGTTAGTCTCTCTATGTGTGTGTGTGTGTGTGAAGAGGTTGCTTTAACAATAGGCTAAAGCAAATTGTCCTCCTAAATTGATTGACCTTTGATAACACACAAGTCTTTAAGTAATTCATTTATTTCTAACAAATAATAATAGTAGTAGTACTTTTAAACTGTATGGCCACTATTTAATAGTCCTCACCCATCTGGCTTGACTTAGCAAGTCAAAGCACCTCCTCATTTCTCTTTATGTATTTTGAAGGATTGTTCAACTTAGCTACCACAGTAGACCACTACATCGGACAATGAACCTTGGGGTTATTGAAAGCCAGCTTGCTTGAATTGTGAAGCTTCTTTAATCTCAGCAAGTATGTTCTCAAGACTAGATCATTCTTAGTGTAGTCAAATATAAACATCAAAAAGTGCAGCCAATGCTAACAGTGATGATGATATTACATACAATAATCCCATTGAAATTACACTTTTACCCATCCATATAGATGGCAACAGAAAAAAGATGCCATTAACCTCTTTAAAATTTGCATGGAGACAAATTTATCTTCTCAATGCTATAAATTGCATGAGATAAGGAAGCTGCTGAGCACAATCTCATAAAGTTCAGTGTTGATATATTTGCAATCAAAATAGAAACTGTCATGGGGTTGAACTGTATGGAAAAAGTAAACTAAGTGATGTGATTGAACATTCTTGGTGTAGTCAAATAAAAACATCAAAAAGTGAAACCAATGCTAAAAGTGATGATGATATTACATACAATAATCCATTGGAAATTACACTTTCACCCATCCATATAGATGGTAGCAGAAAAAAGATGCCATTAACCTCTTTAAAAGCTTCATGGAGATAAATTTATCTTCTCAATGCTATAAATTGCATGAAATAAGGAAGCTGTAGAGCACAATCTCATAAAGTTCAGTGTTGATATACTTGTAATCAAAACAAAAATTGTCATGGGGTTGAACTGTATGGACGAAAGCAAACTAAGTGATATGATTGAACCATGCTTATTATTTATAAACATAATCAACTTTTTTCCTAGTGTCTTTTACTGCCAAGCAAATTGAAGAGTGCTAAAGCTATCATGCAATGTTTAATAGCTTGTTAACTACAGTTTTCAATATTGGAACAAAAAAAGGCTGCCATTCACTTATTTATAATCTATGTGGAGACAAAATTTACCTTGCATGCCTTACACTTTGCATGAAATAAGGAGGATGTTGATCAAAGTCTTAAAAAGGTTATTGACAATGTACTACATTCAAATAATGATGTAGAAGATCAAAGATCACATAGCTTTAAGAAGCCATGATGCATGGAAAGGTAAGTTTCATCTTGGTACACTAATTTAAAAGGAGTCTATTAACTTTGAAGGAAACAAAATTGCCATGAATATTAGAGATTCTGATCCAAGTGTTAAAGTTAAGTATTTAAAATATATAAGTTGGCAAATAACGAAGATGATAGGCAAACTAAAAAGCATTTGTTATAACCATCATAATATGTGATGCACAAAAGAATGACAGACTATTTTCCTACAATTGTCATAGGGTCATGAATATGGAGTAAAGCAAATTGTGTTGGTATTCAACCACTTCTTTCTTCATATAAATAATTTACTTTGACTACATAGGTTTTCATGATAGAACACCAAGGAGCAACGATCAATGGAAAGGTATGTTTCATCTTGGTACACTGATTTAAAAGGAGTCTGTTAACTTTGAAGGAAACAAAAAATTGCCATGATTATTAGAGATTCTAATCCAAGTGTTAAAAGTTAAGTTTTTAAAATATATATGTTTGCAAATAACGAAGATGACAAGCAAAGTGAAAAGCATTTGCTATAACCATTAGAATATGTGAGGCTCATGTTCATGACAGACTTTTTTCTTACAACGGTTGTTAGGTCATGAATATGGAGTAAAGCAAATTTTGTGTTGGGATTCAGCCACTTCCTTCTTCATATACATAATTAACTTTGACTACATAGGTTTTCATGACAATCCATTACCAAGACTAGCCAACAACCTTACGAGAAAAAGCTAATATCTGAGTAAAGTAATCAGAAGGACTCTGTTAGCTATGACAGATTTAAAATTGGGTGAAATAGGAAAGATTTTGCTTATAGTGTTCTGAAGGTAATTGATGAATGTAAATATAAATTGTAATAAGTAAATTTTGAATGGAAGTGACTTGAAACCATTGAGGCCTAATAAATTGTATATGAAAAATTCCATATTTGGAAATCTCAATAGGTGGGTTTATATGTTGTCAACTTGTCATACCCAAATCAATGTCAGATGTGACATTACCATGCTGCAAATGTGCATTGAATCATTGATGACAAATCAAACTACCATACACTCATCCACTCATAATTAAATAAATAAGCAAACATGTTTTCTTTGCATCAGAGGACAAATGATACTACTGACTATTTACGTTGTTTATAAAACCAGACTCTACTAGTCATGAGGCAAACTGAGTTACTTCGAACAAAAAAAACAAAGGTCCGCAATCACTGCTAACAACATGCCAAGCTTTGAGTTTTTCATGGAGGACAAATTAATTTTCTTGCTTGAGTTATGGAGGGAGTGTGTGTTAGCTCTGTTTGCATATTCTGTGGACCTTTGGAGGTTGTTGGCAATACTCACTTTGGGATGTCCATTACCTCCTTCCACACCATCAAAATAGGTATCATCCGTGTTGGCTCTCTCCGCTGGTACGATTCACGGTACCTTTTTTTTTGCAGATTCATCTATGGTGTTGTGCGAAATCATGGCCTTCTTTGCATGGAATGGGAAGTTGCTGATGATTTCGACTTCCTCAGCCACAACTTTTACCTTGAAATGATTCATACATACATACCTTACATTCGAATAATGATGCTGGACACACTGGATGACTATTTAATCATACAGAACTTGCTTTGCAATTCTTACATGAAGATTTGTCTGACCACAACCATTTTTTGTCCAAACCCAATCTACAGCTACTTACCACCACTGACATACATGGAGCTATTCATACCAGGTGTGGATGATACGAAGAACTTTACAATCGACATGATGCCATGAACATGACAGCTAGGCAAAACACCAATGTGCCATGAACATGATTGCTGCCAAAACATCTCTTCTGTTATGAATGTCAGCTTCCATCCAAACTTAGCTATACAATATGGCATTGGGCCAAAGAAATATGCTTGTATTATGTCTACTAAATTAATGAATTAAAAGTGGTTGTTTCATGTTAATTTATCCAATCATTATTCTTTCATTTCTTATGCATTCCATCAATTCTCCAGACCATGCATGGATGAAGAGGCATAACAATTACCATTTCCACAGATGATCATTTTTTTAACTCGCGTTCAACTGTTGTGAAGGCATAATAAATTGGTATGTTTAAGCTAGAAATGACTTATTCTAAGTCGCATTAAACAAAAAATCCAGTCATTGTAACAATAGCCTTTAAACTGATAAATTGGTATTATGTCTACTAAATATTTTTTTAACATATATGAATAACAGACTCATTATATAGTTAAATATTATTATTCATCACTATTGGCAAATGTTCAGGAGTTCATAAACTTAACAATAACAGAGGTCACCCACATTGAATGGCAACGTATATTAAGAATAGACTCATAAACTTCATATATAATAAGAACACACTCATGAACTTGCAACAAAGCCAAAGGCCACACATATTGATGCTACTGCACAAAAGATTACATTGCCATGGGATTCAAGGAAGTATATGTCTTTGAGCAATACATGCATTACTGTAGGCATGTATTAAATCCAATGCAAAGTGAGGACATGCTAACAAATTTACAACAACTTCAAAAAACATGGACGCATGACAACACAGGTCAAAAGCTGATGGGTCAACATTCTATTCGTTCTAATATGGTTATCCTACTGAAATAAAGGATTTATTAAATCTGTGGCACATGCAACGATTGCTTCAACAGCTGAACCTGAACATCAGGAGGATCAAATAAAACCTTGGTTGCATCTGCTAATGATATTACAATTAGGCATCCTACAAAATTTGATGGAGAACCTGTTAAACTGATGAATACATAAACCAACTCTACCATGGTACGTAAAAACCAAACAGTGAAGATTTGTTCGACCTGTTTCTGAAGGGAATCCACCAAGAACATGTTGAATCACAACAAGAGGGTTTTGTTTAGATGACAATGCATCAAACCTATCATTAACTTGTTTCACCCATGAGCCGCGTAAGTATACCCTGACATGGTCTGAAAGTTAGTATGGTATGTCAGCACATCATAGAAGAAGAACAAAAGAATTAGGTGTTGCTAATATACCATTTTGAAGTTCTCAAGGAGGTCTCCAGTATGAGGAACAACTCCCTCTCCATTATGCCCAAAAACATATTAACCTGAACTTGTGACCTGTACTTAACAAAACCACACAAATCTGTTGTAATAAAAAAATGATGTTAATCGATTGCAAGAATTCCCAATGGTAACTATCATTAGAGTGAGGAAGGTTTGCTGACCAAAGAGCAGTTGTTCGTCTAACAGGCCCAAGGAATATCAAAAGGAACTCTGGGCCTGAAAAATGAATGTGACAAGGATGAAGCTGACTCAAATACAAGAGATGAAGAGGTTAACTCGATATGGCTCGTATGATGGACCTTCATCCCACCCTCCATGACAATGAATCCATATATGTTTTATTGGTGCCCTTCAAATAAGTTCCATAGGAACATATTTTGTACCTCTTCCATTCTTAATGAAGCAATCATCCGGGTTCCCTATCATGATAGTTGAGGAAGAATGAAATGGCAAAATATATGAAGAATACATGTATATCCACACTTAGTGAAAATGTAGTATTTTTACCTGACCATCTCTAACGATGAGGCCAACGGATGGAAGAACCCTCATGATAATGATCCGGTCTACTATGACAAGGACAACAATATTGCAAATCCCTGGCAATAAATGAGACGGATAGGTTGCCTTAGCAAGAGCCATGATGTGTTGAATTTGTTGTTTTCTAGACTGGGTGATTTATCAAATAACAAATAGATGCCTAAGGAGAATGTGTACCACTAGCTGATGCTTATATAATGAGCTTGTTGTCACAGACGTGGAGGAACAAAATGAAAATAAGATCCATTTCCTGCCCGACATAGTTTTGAATATGAAAAAGCTGAAGTTGAGTCATCGATGTGCATTAAACAGAAAGCCACATGCACCTATACGTAAGTATCATGTCTTGCACAAAGCCACATGATTGGTGTGTTTCCCTAGAGAAGCTAGATTATCCTTATGAACAAAGAAATGGGTGAGGAGACACAATGGAGCCATGCTTTTCTGATCGTCTTGGTGGAATACTTTTTAAGGTTTTAGTTGATGGCTTTTTCACCAAAAAGAATAAAGGCTACAGCTTGTTTTTGGTTCCTAGAACTCATTGCGACATTAGCATAATCGTGTTGCCCTGATCTTTTTTATACATAATATGCAATGTTCACCAAGAAAACACCTTGAAAGGACCCCTAAAAACACCTCTTGATGCCGGAAAATAATCTCGCCATAGTTGGGAGAGGAGAAGAAAGGGGAATCGAGTTGCATGCCTTAGAGTGGGTCAAGTAGTGTAACTGGACTCACCCAGAAAGGGGCCAAAACAACACATTTTGGTTTAAGCCAAAATTGTGTTGTTTTGATGTGTTGAAGGCACCTCTCTTGTCACACCTCACCTATTACCTCTTCATCTTTATTAGAGACCATTATTGAACCACTTTATATCTTCCAAAACATAAAATTGGCCAAGAAAGTGAAATTTTGAAACTTACTAGAAATTACTATTTATTCGGTAAATTTTCAGATTTTTTGGCCAACTTTGAAAATTCATAACTAATTCTAGAAAATTAAAATGGAGTGATATATTCAAGTTTTTAAATGAAGTTTATTGAATTCTCTACAAGGAAAAAAATGTCAAGTTTTCTAATTTCTTGATCAATTAATACAGTTTATTTCATAAAATCCTATTGTTCATATAGTCATTTTTCAATTTCCCAGATTTTCCTCTTAACTTTGGAAAATCATAACTTTCTGCCTACACATCCAAATTGAGCAAAATTCAACTCATTTTAAATCTTGGAATGTTTAGTATTTGTTTTTGAAAAGTTTCAAATCATTTGGATCTCAATTGCTATTTTTCACTGTTACCTCATCTTTAACCTTTGATAAGGGCTTTGGACCCTTTTAAAGTTATTTCGCATGCTTACCTTCCTCTCTTTCATGCATATAACCAATTCATATAATAATATAACATTTGTGGTCTATTCACATATCACACACATCATGTTTCATAGTGTAGGAATTTAAGCTACAATCATCCAAAAGTTCACATAAGTCACATAGTCAACTTGTACAAGCTTTTCCTATGATTTGGCATTCAAAATTCCACCTTACCCTTGCACTTCCTTGCCTTCGCACTTTGAACTTTGCCCCAAAGGATTTTATTATTGGAGAATGAGATTTCAAAGAAATCTCAATTGCAAAATCACTATCAATGACATTAATATGCATAATTGTCATACACATCAATCTATCCATGCATGCATATAAAATATTATCACTTGAAATTGAATTTTCACATATTATGACATGTCATAACTACCAACAAATAGCACATTTTATAGCAAATAAACATGGAAAAATTCATCAATAACAATTATAAACAATATTAAAGTAAAAGATAGTAATATTGCTACCTCAATTGTCTAACTTTACAAGTGAATTTTCCAAGTGATCTCACAACTTCCCTCTTGCACCTTGAGCTCTTTCTTTTGCAAATAATACTCCTACACATAATATAATGCATTTGGCATCAACATTAGGCCATTTCCAATGCATTATAATAACTAAAAATCCATGAATTCACTCTTGACAATTTCAATCCTTAAACTTCTAAATTTTCCATTTTTGATACTAATGCTTTCAGATTTGTTTTCTCACTTCTACCCTACACAATTTTGCCTTCTAAATCCATTAGAAGCATCAAAATCATAAAAAAGTCACTCATCCCCAAGAACAGCAGCAGGCTGAAAAGTATGGAAAATTGGGAAAAATGAGATTTTGCAACCATTCTTTCCATACACTTGCATAATCTCACTTCTAGACAAATTCTCTATCATTTAATAACACAAAAACTTCCTCTCCCTTGCATCTACAATTTTTTCCAACATCAGTCCCATGAGGGCTTGGTATAAAAAATTTAATGAGTCAAATCAATTCAAACCAAGTATCAATGTGTTGCAAATTGCTCAAGGAGTTGATTGATAGCCTTTATTTCATCTAATTCCCTCTCCTCTTCATTTTCTCTTTCTAAAACCTAAAATTTCAGCAGTCAAAATACTCCACAATGTCAAAAATTATATCATTCAAAAGAGAGAATAGAGCTTGTAGATCAATTTCATGGAAGAAATTAAGCTTTTACCTTGAATTTCACTTGATTTCTCTTCTTCCTTGCCTCCTCTTGTGTCACGCCTTCCTCTTCTCTTTTTCC
Source organism: Vachellia collinsii (assembly GCA_006871305.1). Taxonomy (NCBI): domain Eukaryota; kingdom Viridiplantae; phylum Streptophyta; class Magnoliopsida; order Fabales; family Fabaceae; genus Vachellia; species Vachellia collinsii. The sequence goes on along the minus strand of QFDD01000340.1, from coordinate 20,086 downwards.
TCTATGGATTCCGTGCTTGGGATGCAGAAATGAGGTCCAGAAGTTTTTTTATAAAATATGTCTATAAGTTAAAAAATTTGTGGGATCCACTTACACTGATAAAGTAATTTTACATTAATGTAATCTACCACTTTTGTTAACATCTTTCTTGCTCTTCCTCTTTTAAATAAGAAGAGCACAAATGGCACATTTTCAAGCTTCGTAATCCCCTTTATGAAAGTGAAGTTGCTTTAGGGTTACTTTGCCCAAAAATTTTCTTTCAAAAATGCTTTTTGGGGTTTTTCCAATCACTTGACCAATTTAGTATTCTTAAAAATTCATATAATTCCTTTGATCTTATAATCACTTTTCCTTCCTTAATTCTCATTCCAAATGTGTTTTTAATTAATATCTAAATAAAACTCTATTTCAGGGTTTTCTGGGCCTTTTTCTTCCGCACTAACAAATCATTTCTAACTTCCTCTTGAAATTAATTTTATAAAATACTAAAATTTTTGAGCTATTTTCCCTGACTCTGAAATCAAATATTTGAATCCTCTGGATATTTTAAATATTATTTTGTTAAATAGTCAAATATTAAATAACTTTTAAAATTTTTACAAAGGTTGTTTATTTCATTTTAGCTTAAACCAGGCAGCAGTTACTGATAAGAGAATTTTTTTTATTTTTTAGTGTTCAAAAATGTTTATGATATTTTGTTCAAACTTTGATCAAAATGCTCTTGAATTTCATAAATGGCAATTTGGTTCCAACTTTCAAATTTATACTTTGGTCCTTCAATTTTAAAAATTTCATTTTGGTCCCTACTTTTCCAAAATTCCTCTTTTACCTTTTGGGCTTTTAATTAATCTGTAGTTACCCGTTTAGCCTTTATTTCTTTTACAAAACATAAGGATATTACACCTCTCGAGCCCCAAAACAATGCCATTTTGGCACAGTGAAATGTAGCATTTCACTAAATGTTGCATGGACCCACTTTTGGGCCACCACAAATTGGGCCAGTTACAGAAAAAGGAAACTAAGATGCAGTTGGGCTGATGCAAAAAGAAATAATGGGTTTTTGAAATGAATTTGGGCCTGAATATTTGGGCAACAAATTAAAAAAAACAAAAGAAAAGTTCTCTTTGTAGAAAACATATGGGCCTTGTTTGTATATTATTTTTAGGCCAATGATTTCAAACTTTTTGCAAACAATTTTTTTAAAAAAATCCTATTTGGGCACTGTTTTGGTTTGAGCCAAGCATTTGGGCTTTGATTTATTTTACTTTTAATTAAATATTTACTTGAAAGCAAAAGTGAAGACAGTAAATCATTAATCCCAATCCCCAATTCATTCCCATTTGGGTTTAGCATCACGTCTCGTTCCATCATACATCTTTGCCTCCTATCTCATCCAGCGCATGTTCTCCAGATTGTTCGACCCTCCATATTCATTCTCACTTTGTGGCTCCATAGACCTGCATGTAGGAAGCCCTTCATCGCTCATATTGCTAGCTCCTTCATTATTGCCATGATCCTCATCACTTGTTTATTATTCCTTCTTTCTCTCTTTCTCTCCTCCATTGTCGATAGTCTCCATCTACATGCTTCAATTTCGTTTGTATGTTCGTTATGTTTACATTTATGCTTCAAAGATTTGATTTCAGTGTTGTAGATGATTTTTTTAATTCTTTAATGAAAGATTTTGGATGCAGATTTTGTTTCTTTGATCGGATATGTTTGTTAGGGAGGTTAGAAAATATGGGTTCTCGATTTTTTTTAATTTTTATTATAGGAATAAATTTTAAAAAATAATATTAAGAAAAAATATTGGTTTGTCAGACTAATTTCCTAGTTTGGGAGACCAAACTCGATCCAGTTTGACACCAGGTTTGTTTTAGGTTGGACTAGACCACGGGCCAATATGTCAAGCTTGAAAGAATTTCAGACCAGACCTCAGGTTAGCTAGAAACCTAGTCTGGTCTGTTTGATGTGCAGTCCTATTGAGCAGTGAAGAGCCTTCTTATTGTTATAAAGGTCGCTGACTTATTTTATAGCTACTTCTTGACATATATAGAAACTTATGTTCATGTACTAATTTTGATGGTTAGATGTTTCACGTATAGCCAATGTCCATGTGCTTTGTTATTCTTTGAAGAATATGTATATGTCATGATGGAGTATTGCTCTAAATGTTGTTATGAGATTTTAAGTCATAGAACTTTCAAGAAGTCTATCTTATAGTGAGACTCTACCAAAAGTTCTACAAGAAACATAATATTTTTTATAACGCAGGAAATATCATTATGTATGGATCTTGGGAAAAGGAAGTGTGTATTGTATCATTTAGCATTTTGGCAAGTAGTATACATTTAAAATTTGAAGGCTTAACGAGTGTGAGATCTTTCATATTCTATGCCGGTCACATATAATTTTAGTGCATGACACAACCCCATGAAGAAGAACTTGTCGAACAAAGAAGAAGAAATCATCGAATTGAGAAGAAATTATTAAGTAGGAAGAACTTGTTGGACCAAGCTTGGGGTGCAAATTTTTTGGAGCCTCCATGGGTAAAATTGTCTTCCTAGATTTTCCCACCAACCTGAAAAATGGATTATCACCAAAATAGGTGCGAAGCAAGGGAAGCAATTTTCCCATGTGTAAGGGAAAATCTTGGGTTACCAGAAAATGGATTGATGAAAAAGGTGGTTTACCAAATGTGTTCAAAGATGGAAAATATTAAATTTTAGTTTCGATTCCAAAGTCAATTTTCCCGCCCGGGGGGGGGGGGGGTTAGTGATCAAATCCTTAAACTCCTCATTACTTATTCGTGGTAGAGAAGTATGAATATCATGGAAGTTTGAATCAGTCACATTTCTTTTATGATCATCAACATCATCATCAAAAAAATTATTGAGTCTATTACTAAATAATAGGACCTCTCAATCTATTAGAGTCCAGTATGCGTCCATTATGAGTTTGTTGATATCAATCTTGAGAATGTAGGGATTGTCATTTATTTCTTATGCTTGTCTCAATGTATCTTTGCCTGTACATATGTTAGCCATTTATAAGCTAGCATATCAGAGAAATATTTATCTAGTCCTTAATGTATGATTTAATTACCAAATTTGATTAGATTTAGTTAATATAACATTTTTTTTCTAAAGCACCCTTATCATCTTCTTTAATTCCCTCTCCTTCTCACCTACTTAATTATTGTTGAGGGAATATCAATAAAACTAATTTGAGGAAAAAAAATTCATAAATATATGAAAGAGATCTTCTATTTAGGAGTAATATCAACTCTCAAATTAGGTCGTACAATGAAGATTGGAGGAGTAATATTTTAGTTCAATACTTAGAGATCCTCTTATTTTGACTACTAAGATTTATTGAGTGATATACTTACTTGAGATGTCTAGCATAGGGTGTTTTGTTTCTTTTCTTTGTTTAATTGCATATTAGCACTTACCAAAGTACATGATTATCCATATCACTAAACGATCATAAGGTAGATTGGATAGACTACCAAAATTTGCATTGATGTAGATTGGCCCTTTTTTTTTTAATAACCAAGCACAGGTATCCTCCAGCTGGAAACAATCTTGTTTGAGGCACTATCGGGTACTATATATGAGCACCTCTCCCAGCGAAGATTCAAAGCTTGATTTATCATATTATAAAGGACTGACCCCTTCTGCTAGATGTAATACTGCCCTTCTTAAACTTGTTACTCAACACCAACAAGTACCATCTTGCTTTTAAACCATGATTTTAAAAATGTTTATGCTATCATTTAAAGCAATCAAAAGGGAAAGAACCAAGTGTCTCTACTAAATAATAACTATTTATTGTACCCATAAAGCGTAAACAATAAATTTATGTTCAAATGCTCAAAGTAAATCTAACAATGAATATCTTATATCCACAGAATATGAAATAAAAAATCTATTATCATAAGGGTGGCATTTGGCCTTTTTCTAAAAGAAACTTGATAATAATAAAATTAACTCAAATGAAATGAAATCAAACAGAATGGAATGGAATGGAATGCATGTCCTATGGTGTGATGGCAACATAATACCCTACTTTGCACATACACTAGCTAGACTCAACAACCAAAAGTTTGCTAGCTTGCCTCTGGCACCTTCCATGAAGCTCTGGCACTAAAAGCAACCAATGAGACAAAAAGTATTAATAACCAACTAACATACTCTAAAGGCATAAACGAGCTCACAATTCAAGAGCTATGACAATCGAGCTCATTGTTCAAGTCCAGACCATGGGTTCTCCCCTTTATACTATAGGGTGCCATGTGCTTTTATCACACAAGTGGGCCTAGGAACAACCAGAGTACTATTGGAGTTCCTCCAACCTTATCCCCTCTAATGCATGCTAACATTAACCCCTTATCTCCTATAGATATTTCACCTCATAATCAACATCCATCTCTCCTTTAACTCATTAATCATATTATCAATCTTATCACAGCAAAAATACAGCTTATCAACACATGAGCACATTACGATTATCAAGAATTCATACCAATATCCACATTGCAAAATAACATCTAGCTCAAAGCATGATATGAAACCATTCATGGTTGTCATATTTCAAATCCCACCTCTTAGCCACAATTATCATGATAAATTATCATTACAGTAAGATCATACTCATCCAGTTACTTTTACCTTTTAATAGGATATATTCATATTCATTTTCAAACAAGTCCCAAATATGCAAATAAAGTGGAAAATAGTTGGTGAACTTTGATTTGGTAACTCGCAAATCACAAAGTTCACACAATAAGTATCACTACGAGTATAAAATCAATCTATTAGCAAACAATTGTAATCATATATTAGTCTCAACTAATTAAATAGCTAAACAAAAAATTAGGGCATTAAAATACTCTCTTAATCCCTACTACCACAAATCCCTAACCACAACACTTAGGTTCATCACCTCAAAATACCTAAATTTGATTATCAAATTAAACCAACATTATATACCGATTAAACTTAAATTTTAATCCATACTAAGATGACACAATCATTCAAACCCCTTTCCAAGCTTTGCATCATCAGAATTTGGCAAACCTTAATTCATTACTCAAACCCTAATATCTAAATCACATATATCCTTCATTACCATGAAATTAAACATATTAGTTCCCTTATATGAAGCTTATAACTCATCTAAGCTAGACTTAATTGATCAAAACCTAGCCCCTTAAGAAAGTTTTATGAAACCCTAACTTTCAACTTTGGGAATTGGGGAAGATATAAGAGAAAAAGGGTAGGAGGGGTTTATTAGATACACTTACTCAAGTGTTTTTAGGTTTAGAAATGCTTGATTAGCTCCAAAAGATCAAAACCCTAGCAAAGAACTCAGCCTTCACTCCAAAATTTGCAACTGCTCAAATGCTAAAACGAACCCTTTATTTATAGATCACAATCATTCACCGCAGTGAAAAGCACCATTCACCACCACAAACGACATTGAGAGTGAGGCTTTCGGGTTCACTCCAACATGTTCACTATTGCAAGCGACACAAAGAGCACACCCTTTGCTCCATACTCTTTGTTACGGCAAATGACACAGAGTCATTCATCACGGTGAATGGCTCTAAGCAGCCAATCTCGACACTTAGCCTCAAAGTGTTCTAAAGACTCCCGACACCCTAGCTAATCCAAAGGTAGACCCAAGGAATGTAAAACTAGATTGACTAGTTCAAGTCGAAAATTGCTAAATAGGTCCTTTGTCTGATCTGGTTAAATGATTTGAACAAGGGGGAATTGATCTGGATTAAACTGGTCAAAAGGGTATTAACTCGTGCAACCAATTACATTGGGTGGGTTGCCTGGGTTATTATTTTTCTTTAAAAAAAAGCCCTGAAACGACACCATTTGGTATTTTTAAAATTAAAAAAAAAAACTTAAAAGAGACAAGAAAATGCAACGTGCATGCAACGTACCTAGGGCCCGTTTGGATAGAAGAATTGATGGGAATGGAAAGGAATGGAAAGGAAGAGAATGGAAAATTTTTTAACATGGTATGTTTGGTATGCACTGGAATGGAAAATGGTTTGATAGAAAAATTTTTGTTCGGTTGGATTAAAATAGTGGTAAAGTAGGTAGGAAAATTGTGTCAAATGACCATGTTGCCCTGTAAAATGGTTGTAAAGTAGAAAAATTGAGTTTTTATTTATATTTAAGGGGTAAATGTGTCTTTTACATTTTCCATTGGACAATGGAAAATGGCTTCCCACCATTTTTGGTGGGAAGAGATCTTCCCATGGATGAAGGAAAATGGCTTCCAAGAGATCTTCCTATGGATGAAGGAAAATGGCTTCCCGCGGGAAGCTATTTTCCGTGTCTAAGTGGCAACCAAACAACGGAAGACAATGGAAAATGAGGATTTTCCTTTTCCATTGGCAGATTTTCTTCGAACCAAACGGGCCCCCAGTGTCTAAAAAATTTCCTCTGCTCAGTGCTCATTGTTGATGCTCAGCACTCAGACACCCTGCTCCTTCCCTCCTTCAGCTTTGATCTTCCTCCAGCTCCAATGACTAGACAACGTTTTCTTCACAGTTGAAGGCATCCTTGAGATGACTTGATTTTGGAAGAAGAAATCCTTAAGATGAAAATCAGAAAATGGGAGGAAGCTCTCTGTGACTACAAGGCTTCTTTTCAACAACTAAAGGAGAAAGTGGAAAGTTGGACGGGGCAAATATGAAAGGAAAGAGAAGACAGGAGTGGGTAAAAACTGGAAAAAAATAAAAGGTGATATGACAAGTAATAAATAAAAAGCGAATTCCGAGATAGATGGATAATATCAAAATAAAGAAAAATAGAGCCAGGACGTAACCATTAAAATTGAGTAATAAATTAGTTTTTAAAAAGATATTTTCATGTCAATAAATTTAAATTAATTATATTTTACCCATGGATTCATTTTGAATCTGGCTAGCTTATAAAAAGAAAGTAAAATTATTTTCTTAAAATTAAAACAGTAAGTTCCTTTGTATATATTAAATAAGATTAAATATTTTATATAATTAGATGTGAATATTTTCACATATTTTAATTAAATTATAATATTTTAATCAATTTCGGTTTAATCTGAATTGACCTTGATCTATCCCACTAACCCTTAAACTACTATTATGGCGGTTCATTAGCCGATCCAATTTTTTGAACTTTGGGCAAACCTTAATCTTTAATAAACAAGAATTATACTTAGCTACCCTTAATCTTGCTTAACCAACAGTAATCCTTACATTTGAAACTTGGGATGTTACACTAGACAAAACTTGGGTTGCAGATGGATCTTTAAATGGGCAGGGGAATGCTGCTTGTGGAGGATTTGTCCGTAACAATGTTTAGAAAACCGAACCGAATCGGCCGGTTCAGACCGTAAACTAGTGAACCTGTCCTTGATCCGGTCCAGTTAAGTAGTTGAACCAGGGACCAATTTAGACCAATCAAACCAGTGTTAAACCAGTCAAACCGCTAAACCATTGGACTGACGGTTTGACCTATTTGACTCATGTTTTAAAAGAAAAAATTATTTAAAAAAATTTAAAAGGTAGAAACATTGAAAAATGGAATCAGAATGGGATGATATGATTCATTAAATTTTTTTTTTAAAAACATGATAACAAAACTAGCTTTAATTTTTTTGTTTTCAATTTAAACAAATTTTCACATAATGATATAAAATAAAATTAATTCATTTTATCCCAATTGCTTTTATTACTGATATTTAATTGAACTCTAAAAATTTAAAATATGGGTAAAATAAAATAATATTCTAGGTTTTAGCTATTAATTTTTTAAAATAAAATACAGTTTACTAAATTATATTATTTTAATATAGCTGATTTGATACTGGCTTGACCCCGATTTGAACCATCAACCCTTGAACCATTGTCTCACCCGGTTTAATGTCCGGTCCGATTTTTTGAACCTTGGTCCGTAATGATAATGGAGACTGGGTGATCGTTTTCCAGCAGAACATTGGGGTTCAATTCTTCCACCACATCAGAGCAAAGTAGGAATCCAAGTGTTTAAGCAGATGGGATTCAGTAAAGTGAAAAAACATTCTGATTCTATGGAAGCCTTACAGGTTTTACTCATAAATAGTGGATTATATAATATTATCTATGGTACTTTATATAAAATGTGGTTGACTTTTCTTAAGATATTAAAAAATTTAAATAAATTATTTAATTATTATATATACTCTTAAATACTTATGTATCATATTAAATTATATATATTAATTTAGAAGTTAAACAAATTAGTTTGAACAAATATAATAAATATATCATTTAACTAGCTTCTGTAATCTCCACAAGAAAAAGTAAATTAACTTATATTTAAGACAAAAAATAATTCATTGAGATCCAAGATTGATGAGATAAGATCTACTTTATTCTCAGATTAAGATATCTAAATGTTACGTTCTCACAGCTTCGCTGATTCACTAGCCAAAGGTGCAAACACCACCTCAGGTGAGATCATTCTTCTCCAGGATCTTCCAAGCTATTGCTTAGGCCTTCTTTTTGCAAGGATTCTTTTTGATAAATCAAAGATCACAGCCAAAGCAAAACTATAAATATTCATTACATTATTGAAATGAAGGCTTAATAAATATTCATTACACTATTGAAATCAAGGGTTAATAAATATGTAAATCCAATGAATCCAATGGAAAACAAGATTTACAGCTTTGGCATATTATTTTTGGAAGGAAAAAAAAGTGATCCACCAAAAGTTAGTCCAGTTAAAAAGGACTTGGCTCACCCACAAAAACGTGGATTTGAATCTTACAGCTAACAATGAAACCTTAATGACGAGAATTGGTAAGTGTACCACTAAATGCTCTTATAGCTTATATGATCTATCCTGATCATGATGCATCTTTGGAACCCACCTTACTATTTTTTTTAAAAAAAAAAATTTGTTTAAAAAGGGGAATTGGTAGATAAAACTTGAAATCATAATTCTCTTCTGCTGCTTGCGAGATCGCTAGCAATATCTTCATCCTGCTCACATGCTTCCAAGTATTTACGATAAGCAGGCTTATAAGCAACAAGAAGACGCAGATACTTGGCAGCTTCACCCTTTTGACCGGCATCGTATAGAGTGCTGGATACCCAAGTAACCATAGAGAATGAATAAACTATGAATTGGTGGTGTTTCGTTGAAGTTTCAACACTGAGGCAGTTACCTAAAGTCTTACCTCGCAAGCAATAGTAACCCATCAAAATAATGAGCTTTGCAGGCCGGATCTTCGGGTTCTTCCATATTCGCAACCCTTTCAAAGTGCTCAAGTCCTTCAGACCTCTTTCCCTGCCCAAGAGAAAAAATCTGTCAAGAAATCAGAATGCACGTAATCCTTGCAATCTTTCCAAGGATACAAGCTTCTAAAACTGTCCATGCCAACCAATGGTTCAGGTAACAACAGCCTTAACATGCGCGAGGTTATTAGATGATGCACTGGTGAGTCAGATGGCCACAGGTTTTGAAACCCATGCTCTTGACAGACCCGCCACTTTTCTCTCTTTCTTAAGAACGATAAATTTTCATTCAGGCAACATAGACATTCTACAAATAAGGCTTTTCAGTATTCTGCCCAGTAATCTGCATATCCAAGCCTGTTCCAGAATTGGCGAAGAGCTTTCAACATAAATTTGAGGTGTGAACTTCACCTGACGTTCACAGGCAACACCAGCCCATTGGGACGCAAGAATTAGAAGATCAACATCCTCCACTTCAGTTGGCCGGCCAGCAAGAGTAAGCTAGGGAACAACCAAGAAACAACCGATGATCAAGGAGGCAAACAATTCAAAAAATGGAACGCAACTAAGAACTTCATAGAAGAGAAAGTAAAAAGGAGCCAAATGATAAAGTTAATTAATATTTCATCACACATGCACAATCAAAGATTTCAAATTACTAGATATGATGAAATAACTAGACATTGTCCAAAAAAAGTACTATAGATATAAAATGTTCAGTGATAATTCATAAAGTCTCACTAACAATAATTCCAAAGCACATCAGATTAAATTTTACTTCACAGATGAAAAGGTACTTAAAAATTGAAAATCAGAATGACATTTTTCCCTGTAAAATGGAGCAAAGCTAAATTTACACCTTGGAAATTGCACGTGTGAAGCACTCAGTAGCTTCAGCATTTGATTGCTTCTGCAATAGAAGCTGCCCCATTAAAACTAAAGCTCTTACATATTCAGGATCCTTATCAAGTGCTAGTCTGCATATGGAAGTTATGAGTATAACGCATCAATCACATATAGAGCAACTGGGGGTTTACTAATAAACTTTTTCCCACTCTTTTCTCATTCAAATAGGAATTTTTAAATTTGAGGAAGAACAACTGACTTTAGCAAGAGAATGGCATTTTCTCTGTCCCCACCAGCTTGAACTTGAACTGAAAACTGTTAGCAAGTAAAACCATAAATCAATGAAACATTCTTCATTCATAACAGGGTCTTAATAAGATGTAAATTGCATTTTCAGCCACTAACAGAAGTTAGTTCTTTGGGAGATAAATTCTCTGCAGGTATTCTGAACCACTTTTCAGGTGAATCAAGAGTTGTATTAGGAGCACTAGTATCCTCAGATACTGTTAAAGAACTGTTCTTCTTTTGTAACCCCTCTGAGTCCAAGACAACAATTTGGGGAGCACCAGATTTCTCAGAAACCATTTCATGACTACTCTTGTCTTGTAGCCCCAATTTGGCAAGGATGACCGGATGTCTCAGTATTAATTGCTGCAAAGTTCATGTGATAAACATTCTTGAATGCTAATTCCAGAACATTGTATCAAACAACATGATAACCAAGGAAAACCAACCTTTGGCATCTTACCTGACCAAGGGTTAGAGAACTATTTGTAATCCAATAGACTAGGCTCCCCTGCATGAATGGAGAATACAAACTACAACCTTCAGCACATGGCAAGAGAGTGGATAGTAATTTGTAAAGGAAATATTGGCTTATATTATATAAGTTCTAAATTTTCTCCAATAATAAATCAAAAGTTTTATTATTAAAAAATAATCAAGTTTTTACAATGCCTTGATCATGAAATGTACTGTAAAATTTACAGAAGGAAATTACTGAGCCCTGAAGTGCACTTTTACTCAGAATCTGGATCTTTTACCTTATGCAATGCATGGGAAATATGAAAGATGTAGTAATTTAAGACTAAATTAAAAGTTTCTCAAAGTTTGTGCCTATAGTTTTTTATATTCAAGCCTTGCTAAAATGCGTGGAGAAAGATTCAAGGAATATAAAATGAAAAGAGGCATGGAGCAAAACAAAGTAGTTTTGTGAGAGGAGCCACACAATTCACGACTTGTGAATAATGTTGTTCCCTATAGCATTTATATTGCATGGATTGATGTTAATGATGCCAGCAAAGTGCTCTTCCCTATGTGAACCACGTATAGAAAATCTAAGAAATTTTCATTAGTTTTAACTTTTAGAAAAGTAAGACGGAATGCAACTAAAGATGAATTATTGCCGGAACCAATGAGCTTAATAAGAAACGTCACCAATAAAAATTTAATAGCACTATTCAAGAGCAGAATCCTTGCAGCTTCTTGTGACAATCAACCTTTCATATCTCTGTTAGGTGAGATTCACATTATGAAGTCAAAAGAATTGTAACCAAAGGGTGCGCTTTGATTAACATCTAAACAAAATTAATTTTTCATAGAGTGCCAAAAATATTAGAGAACAAAAAAAATTACACAGCAAACAACCCTCCTGACACAAACTGAACATATCAAAGTTACCTGCGGAATAGCAAGCCCAATAAAGAATATGGGCACTGTAAGAAACCTCAAATAACCCTTGTAAAGCTGCAGTAACAAAGACAATCGTCACCAATTGCAGCAAATATTGTTTTTTATTCTATGAATTGAAGAACTACTCTAGGCAGACTCATCTAGCGCTTTGCAAACTAAAACATCAAGTATCAACTCTTTTTTAGGACAAGGAAACTTTATGTAATAGTAACAATGGAAGTGCTATACAAGTTACATGTACTCACATCTGCTAAAAAGGCAAGAACACCACCTGCTTTCTCAACTAATTTTTTCTGAAACGATATCTGCAAAATCAATTAAATAAAAAGTTAGCACATACCATTGCACAAATATACTCTTGCCCTAAGGGAAATAAAGAAAACCAAATTAAGGGATAAAAAATGCCCAACAGAATTTCTTTTTCTTTTTAAAAAAATGACCTACAATACATCCATCACTTTACAATCTAAATAGAGCAGCTGAAAATGCAATTGTTGCAGGGACAAGTTGAATTGAGACCAATCAATTGCAAAGACTTTTCGGAAAAATAAGTAAAAAAACCTCAGCATTTCTTTGAGTATTACAAAATACAAGCAAACAAAAATAATATAATTTTTGTGCCATATAAGCCATGGATCACTAATGTGCTAGCATCATTCCATGAACGACAGGATTGCAAATACAATGGACCGGTTCATGTTAAATTTATGACAGAGTTAACATAGAACATAAGGTAAACAGATAAATCAATTTTCAGGTTAAATTCCTCATCCACATGTTTACAGTTATTCCATTACCTGAACATTAGCATAGTGCAAACCAGCTATCAATGAAGGGAAGATGAAACCTGACCAACCATGAGGGAGCGCTGTTAAATCTTGGAACCATAAAGCTCCACCCTGCAACAAAAGTAATATGTCTAAATTCTTCAATGCCAAATGAAACATACCATGCATATCTACAGACAGTGCTACATAATTTCTCTCCAGCAATTTCTCAAAATAAGTCTAATCACTAACGCTAGATGAGATGGCATCCTTAAAGCTAGGTCTTTATCATTTTATAATCTGTCACATAAATCCTATCCAATTGAATTGGATCTTCGTTGTTTATACTCAAAAGTAACTTCACAAATACATAGAGCCTTTTTCTGATAGCAATATTTGAAAATCACAAAAAGCATGCATTCTTGTCCTTACGCCTTACACAGTCAAAACCAGGGTGACCATCCAGTGACATCCTCCGTATGCTAACCATCCACAAGAAAAAACATGGAACCTGTAGATGAATTAAAAAGAAAAAGATGAAAATGTTAAAAATAGGATGACTTCTATTCATTTAGCACTGTGATTGTGTTGCTTCATCCTTCCATTTTTTTTTCTCTTCTGAATAATACAATAAATTATAATCTTCTAAAACTTCCTTTAAATGACATATCTGCCAAGTTCTTTTAAGTATGGAGGCTAAGACTTTGTGCTCCTAACAAAATTGAGACTTCCAATCTTCTTATACATGACCTACCCATCCATGCATAATTTCATATTCTTTATTAGTCTGTTATTCTGTCCTAAGTTCTCTCCTTATGCAGCATATTCTTTATTATTCTGTCATTCTGTCCTAAGTTCTCTCCTTCTGCAGAATTGAGCGGCATGATTGTCCATACCAATCTTATTGAGAATCCTTATCACATTTGTTGGTTTATTTAATTTGGATGTGTTGGTATAGGCATAATGAAGATTATTTTCTTTGTAATATTCAATAACATTTTTCCCTTCAAAAATAGATATATCACCTGGACAGTCAAGAAAGACAGCTGCCAAAGAAGTGAGGGGCATCCAATTGCTTTTCTCTCCTTCTCAAATAGTGAAAAATGAGCTCTAAAACTCCTATTTGACATAGGTGGCGGGAATGGAGGAGGCACTTTTAAGAAATGGAGTCAAACAAAAATTAATAATATATAATTAATTTAGCAGGTTGCAAATATATGAGGCAGGAAAAAGATTTTTCCACGAATGTTATATATAAGGCCATCAGCTTTCACTCTCAATTCATTGTCATAATAAAATTAAAGAAAAACACACTTTCAAAGTGGAGAACAGTCAAGCCAAATCAATAGGTTTGCAGGCATTATGTGCAAATACACAATTTATCTGATCTCTAGACAACTGCTACAACACTTAGTAAATAATATTCAGATGCAAAAGATTAGCCCCTACCACATGCATTCAGTAAATGCAGATCACTGCTGGCAACGAGGGCAAGACTAGAAAACGTGAGTGAACTATATACAAGATGATGTCACAAGCTAATCAAGAGCAATCAGTTTTATAAAAGTGCAAAGTGGAACATTGGCCACTTACATCTAGGGAGAAACTCTCCAATCTTTTGTGTCTGATGCAGTTGAAAAATTAGCACAGGAAGTATTACGATTCTGAGAGCCAAGGTAGAGGAAGCTATGACTATCCACCTGGGAACCAATTATTCGATCAGATGTTGAAGTTAGAAAATTGAATAATGATCATAAACCAGAATTTTCAGGATTGAAGAACGAATGATAATATCAATAAAGCAAAATATAAGAAGAAAATTGTGAAACGAAAAGATTTGATAAAACCAATTCATGCTCATGGTCTGTACTAGAAATTTTATCCGCAAATAAGCAGATGTCAACAAGACTCACCATGGCAATCCAGTGAGATCATGAAATCCATCAAGCATCGCTGTCACAGCTTGAATAGGGAAAATGGAGTCGTTTCCGTCGGTGACACCAGCACCCACTTGTTCAATTCCATTTGAAAACTCCGGGAAAACCAGTGGATCACTACCTAGGTTATCACCGAGTTGTCCACGCTCCGACTCATCGTCAGGAAAGAAAGTCGAGAACGCACGCGAGGAAAAGGCACCAAGAACCGCTAAAGAGTTCAAGGGCATTCGATGGTGAGGTCTGTAAGTATCATGCGGATGTGGGGACCGTGATGGCGGCGGCGGCGGTGGCGTGTATGGCGACGATGTAATGTGCTTAGTATTGACGAGTTGCGATAAAATGGGGAAAGAGGATGAGAGGCGGCGGCGGAAGAGGCAGGCAGAGGTAGCCATGGAGAGGGCACGTGGCTATAGCCAACATGATCCAATCTAAGTAAGAAGATAAAGAAATCTCATTGGCAATGAGATGCACTGCAACGTTGGCAAACTTACACCGACATTAAGGAACAACAGAGAAATCACTGCAACAAGATTTGGAAGCGCCAAGAGGTCAAATGAGGGAGCCAGATAAGAACTTGGTTTAACAAGCCTGAGACAAGACAATAACCGGGCGGCGAATGGTGGCCACCAGCAGCAGGTTTCTGCACGAGGGGTTCTGCAAGAAGGAGGAAGTCAATATGTGTTATGTGCTTGTACCTGCTTCTACCCTTGACCAGCCTGTGGTTTGACGACCTTCTGATTCTAACACGCCACACAATCTATTCTAATAATATTTCCATTAGATGGGCAACTTCTTATTTCATCATGCATCATTCTAACTTATTTTTTTAGGACATAAATCATTAACAGCACAGACTATTAGAGTGATCGCTTTTTGACACAATTAAAACCAACGCCGCACCAGTAAAATATATTCAAATTCATAGTCCATCTAACAAAGTGAAAAATCATAATGCATTTAATACATGAGCAAAAACACATAAATATATAAATAAATGAGAAATGGAGACAATACAAGGTATAAGAACCAATGTAACTAAAAAATATATGTAGTGTATACAGAGTCATGAATATAGAAGTACATATATATATATAGGGGCAGAGAACAGAAATTTGAAAGCCTTTTTAGGGAATTGTATTGAAAGCCAGAAATCAAAATTATTAATGATGCTTTTGAATGAAAAATGATGCTGTCAAGATGACTAGTATTGGAAGCGTGAATATTTCACCAATGATGCATTGGGACTACCCACTTTTTTTCAATGATCCTAACATCAAAATCGAGCTCAAACATTGAGGTGCCTAACAGCAAAAAATGCATTTATATCAGTAAATTTACTCTCTGTCATAGTTTGTTAATATACTCCTATTCATTCAAAAAAAAAAAAAAGTGCCTACATGTCCATTTGTACGTTGACCCTTATGTTTTGATAATAGCAAAATTATGAACCTTAGAAAATGTGCAAAAGAATAGGCATCAAGTAACTCAAATGAGAAAGTTGGAGTTTTATGTTATGATAAACTTTATTCAAATGAATTAATATCATTCAAATGAATGAGTCTTTTGTGAAGAAAGATTTGGAGTTAAGGCAAAGTTATTTGAATGAAGAAAGTTTATTCGAATAACCCTTTCAATCTTTTCCTTGTAGAATGAGAGGTAGGTTATTTGAATAATCATCTATTTGTAAAACTCATATGCTAGGTATTCGAAAAATTTATGTCTAAGTTTTCATAATCTCATTTGAATGAACATACTTCATCTTCATAAAATCTCCAGTAAAAACTTGTTATTCGAATGAAGGTAACATTGGTATTACTAAGTTTTTCATAGATTTATTCAAATAAATGATTTTTTTAATTCGGATGAAAATTTATTTTCAAGACATTCAAAAGATGTCAAGAGATATCATATTCTTGATTTCAAATATTCATTTGAATAAGCGATTTTCTCATTCAGATGAAAAATTATTTTCAAGACATTCAAATGAAATCAAGAGATATTATATTCTATATTTCATATATTTATTTGAATAAGTGATTTTCTCATTTGGATGAAAATTTATTTTCAAAACATTCTTATGAAGTCAAGAGATATCATAATCTAGATATCAAAGATTCATTCGGATAAATGGTTTTTTTTCATTCTAATGAAAATTTATTTTCAAGATATTCAAATGAGGCAAAACAATTTGATATCTAAATCTCAACTATTCATTCGAATAAAATGCCTTGTCATTCAAATGAAACATTTCTTCTCAAGACATTCGAATGAAGTTAAGCTATTATACTAATGGCTCATTCAGATAAGAATTCTTTCATTCGTATAAATCTGATACCTTCCAAGATATTTGGAAAACATTGATGTCATTCAATTTACTGAAGATCAAAATGAGTCATTTGGATTAAAACATCTCATTTGAATGAAGTGGTAATTCAATGACTATAAATTTGAACTAACCTCATTTATTGTAGGCTCACCAACTAAGCATTCAAATGAATTCATAAGTCATTCGAATGAAGCCCGATATCAGAGAAACAAAGTCTCTTCCAATAGTTACAATACTATTAACCCTTTGATTAAACTACCTATAAACTAACAATATTCAAGTATCTTTCTTTGAAATGCAAAATCCATGGACAATAGTACCATTTGAGGAAACATGTTGAACAAAAGGAATGGTATCATACTTTGTTATCTACACCTCAACGGATAGAAATTACAATTCTAGAGAATGTTCCCCAACAGCCTCTTGCTTGAGTCTTAATAGTTATTTAATGACTCGTACTATAAATAGAAGATGCATTCAAGTCTTCAATAACTAGAGAGTCAGAAAAACAACATGCATCCAATTGGTATCATGTTGTTAAGCTAATCTTCTAAGCAAACTTATTGTTCTTCGGTAATAATTTATCTACTCTTCAAGCGAGTTAGTCATTGTTTAAATTTATTATGAGTAACTCAAGGTAGTGGGACCTTGAAAAAGGTATTGATTGCGAACTGTAAGGGGATCTGCTTAAGTGGCTATCAGTAAGGTTGTCCTGAGGTACCAAGAACCCTTTTATTCTTGGATTAATAGTGAACTCTCAGAATGCTTCTGAGAATTATACGTAGATCAAGGAGTTTTGGACCAAACCAATATAAATCCTGTGTTTTCATTTTTTGTCATATCTTTTTAACTTCATCTTTGTATAAACCTAATTCATCCCCTCATGGCTGAAAAGCTAGTGATAACAACATTTTCTCTCTTCTTTTTAATTATATCAGTTTTAATTATTTTTAATATTTTTTAAAAAGAATTTTTCTTCCTTTTCGCAAGATCTTCTTTGTCTCAAAGTGATGGAGAAGAAAAGAATCCTAACATATGGAAAACAAAGAGAACACACATATTTAAAAATTCCTTACCCCAGCTGCCTCTCACACCTTCCTCTATATATATACTCGCATCTTTTTTTGTTAAGTATAGGTATCGTCCTATTAGATGCAATATAATTCTAAATGTGAGCACTCATTCAATGAGGATTCAAAAATTTGTTCACCATGTTATGAAAGACTAGTCCATTCTACTAAATCAAACACAGTAGGATATATACACTTGCATCTTCCTTAACCTATTCCACCTCTCTTAGGCCCATTCAAATAAGCTTATGGCCCGATAGTCCCATTCTCATGGTCCAAAGCATTTCTTGATGTTTTCTTTTGTACAAAAAAAGTTTAGGTGAATTGGATCTCAAGGGTTTATAAGGGTAGGGATATGCATCCAAGCTCAAAAAAATGCTTACATAAGTACTTACATATCGCCTACTGATAGGTTCTCACATCTGCAGCGAGATTGAAACTCACAACTTTATGAATTATAAACCAATTCCTTACCAATTAGATCAATCTTTGTTGGTAGTTTTTTTGTTTTTTTTAACCCCATTCATTACATCACCCTCCCTTCAAAATTGACCTTATCCTCAAGGTTAAAGGATTGTGTTTTAGTATCAAGAATCAATTCCCAAGTAGAAGCCTATACAGTCTTAAACTTTGCTTTGTTGGTAAGAAGAAAATATGGAAAGGTTTAATTGTGGTACCTTTAGAACGAAACAACATTGCCTCAACTAGGGGTGATCACCAACCCGGTGGTCCAGTCCAACCCGGTCCAACCCAACCCGATCCGGCCAGTATATGGCAAAAAAATATGGCCCGAAAACTAAATGGACCAACCAGACCAGACTGCTGCTTTCAGGTTGGACCAGACAGGAGACCAGGCCCTCAGACCAAGTGGTTTGGTCCAGTTGGACCCAAAAAAATTTTTTTATGCTTGCTTGCCTTAAGAGCTGTTCAACAAGTTTCAACCCAACAACTTAAACCCAACTTATTCTCCAAAAAAAAAACTTCAACCCCAACAGCACCAGCCCATAACTCTCCTAAGTCCTAACTGTCCCACTACGCTCTGTGCTTCTAGTCTCTCATCTCTGCCTTCCCATCCCTCATTGTGCCCTAATCTTTCTTGCTCCCTCACTCGCTCACCGCTTAGAAGTGCCACCTCCATTGTCGCTACTGGTTTGCTCGTTAGAAGACATCCGCCATCACCACCGCACAGAAGACGCCATCTAGTCTCTACCTTCTCTTCTATTGCTGCTCAGTGCTCATTAAGGTAACTTATTTGGATCATTAAACTGTCATTTTCTTCAATATGTTTTAAACAGAAATCCGGTGAACAAATGGCCACGAATTTTAAGTTAACTTATTTGGACCATGAATCTCTACTTTGTTCTCGCTATTTCACTATTCTGTTATGCTTTACGTTAAGAACTCCCTGTAATCTGGTTACTGGTTAGTTTCTTTTTTGCTTCAATATCGCCTTTTCTTCCCTTGTTTTTCCTTGGTTTCGATTCTATTCTACTTTACGTTAAGATGCTTATGCAATAAGATTAATTGCAGTTGATGTGTTGGCAATCTGGTTCTATATGCATTTTTTTATTAGTAAAAAAGAGATAATCAGATGCATATGCTGTGTTAATTAATAATAAAATAAAAGTCGCACATTTATGTTATACTTATCCAAAGAAGGGCACTAAATTCAGACCTAGGCATATAGTAATTTTAACAATTTTGACAAAAATAATTGTCCTTGAAATCACACACACACAAGATTATGCTTTTACAAAGTGGGTGGAAAGTTTTTTTTTCTCTTATTTTCCTTTTTAAAAATGAACTAAATTTTATAACATGAAAATTTTAATAGTTAGTATAGACAAGTGATAGATACAAAATCCTCAAATTATCAGTAGCCGTAAAACCTTATGTGTATTTAGTATATGAGCATTCAAGTTGGTGATATCACTAACACTCACACATATATTCAACATTCACAATGTATTCTTTTTTTTATTATTATTACAACTACAAAGGTAAGCCTTAAATTTAGAGTTTACAAAAGTCAATTAGTTAGACAACACGTTAATACTCTGTGGTTTTTGCCACTTTCTATCCTAATCAGATTTTAACATCTAATAGATGGGGTCAGTAGTATAACTGAAATTTGAATTCTAATTGTTCCATTGTTGACA
>QFDD01000339.1:0-50873 GCA_006871305.1 Vachellia collinsii | reverse complement strand
GCACTTTTGAGCTAGCGCGTTTTCTCATTAGTCAACAAACATTGCTATTTGAGCTTTCTAGTGTTACTTTGTGTGAATCCCTACGTGTAGAGTTGCTTGCTAGAGGTATTTAAATTTCTTATCTGCCTCAAATTTCTGTATTCCCTTAAGGAATTCTCAATTTTTGTGTATTCTGGTGGATAAGGCAACATCTTTTTGAAAGCATATCTTTGGTCCCCTTTGAACCCCATTTGTTTCATGGGACTGTGGGGTGCTTAGCATTGTTCTTGCCCAATTTTCGTGTTTCAATATCCACGACTCATAGTCATTGGTTGAGAATTCTGTTTGCCAGCTTTTAAAGGGTGAGTTTCTCTAGATTTGACAGTGGTTCTCTCACTAGACTACCTGGAATTAGCTCGAAGACACATCCAGTACCTCTTGGAACTGTTTCTTGTTAACTTGTGTTGGTTACTGTTGTGGATGAGTTTGTTCTGTGTAGTTGGGTCCATGAAAGTTCGAAGAACTCTGTCGAGAAAACTTTTGCTGGCATGGGTATTGTTCTGGACCATGGAATCTTCATGGAACTTTTGCTTCATGACCTTCTTTCAAGCTACTGAGAAGAGGAAAGAGACCCTGGCAAGCATGTGTGACCAAAGGGCTAGGATGCTTCAGCATCAGTTCAATGTTAGCATGAACCGTATCCAAGCCATGTCAATTCTCATCTCAACCTTCCACCATGCTAAGTCCCCTTCTGCCATCGATCAGGTAACTATATCTCAATTTACTAAGCTGTGATTAACAAGGTTAATTGAGCTTAAGCTGAGATGATATCTAGTGTTTTTCTTTGCTTTTGTGAGGCAATTATTCTAAATTCTAACTTATAAAACCCACAGAGAACATTTGCTAGGTACATAGAACAAACTACTTTTGAGAGGCCCCTTACTAGTGGCATTGCTTATGTTGTGAGGGTGCTTCATTTTGAAAGGGAACAATTCGAGAAGCAACAAGGTTGGACCATCAAGAAAATGGATACCCTTGAACAGAACCCCGTTCATGAGGATAACTATGCCGTCGAGGCATCGGAGGCTTCCCCAGTTCGAGAAGAATATGCTCCTGTCATTTTTGCACAGGAAACAATTCCCCATGTCATTTCTATTGATGTGCTATCTAGAAAGGTGGGTTTCTTTCACATCTAATTCTCTGATGATGTTTCTGAAGCCTTAAGTTTGTGTTTTAACATGTCACTAGTACACTTAAAAAACCAAACTATTTTATGTTTAATGCTCCCTCCCAGTTTGTTTGGACACACATTTTCTTTTTGTATTGCTCATTTGAGTGGGACTACTTTATAAAGAATTATAATATACATGAACAATCTTGGTTTTCATGAATTTAACTAGACTAATCTTTCATTGAGAGCATTGAGCACCCATTTAGTGAAGTAGCTGAAATTGAAAAAGAGTTAGCATATAGACTAATCACTGATTAGATGGTGGTATCCATTGTTCTGAATCCAGTGGGTTTGTTTGTTAGAGAATAAATGGAAAGAGTCGGCAATTCAATTCAAGGTAGAGACTTTTCTAGTTAAAGTTGCTTTGGCTTTCTCCATTTTATCTCAACACAAGCTAGTATTGCAATGTGAAACCTTCTTCCTTGCCTTTCTATATCTTACTTCTTTTTCTTCAGCTTTTGTATCTCTTTCGAACGGGCATCTGCTTTAAGCTTCCATTTGTAAAGGGCCTTTACTATCCTTGTTTTAAGCTGTCTTACTTTTCTCCATTCTCATCATTCCTTTCACATTTACCAAAATAATATATCAAATAAAATTTTTAGACAAATAGTATATATAAACCTTTTTTGCTATTAGATCATCTAAAGTTGATACTGTACTATAATGGGGAAAAACTACATACTATTATTTTAATGCCACATCCATATTAATGATGATTACCAGAAATAAAGAACAAGCTGAACATAAAGTTAATACAAGCATTCACCAAAAAAAAAAAGTTAATACAAGTATTTGGTAGTAGTATTACTCAGTCAAAGGAAACTATATTATGACAATGTAGATAAAAATATCATGAGAAGTTCACATGCTTTGTTTGTGCTAGAGAGAGAAAAGCCATATGAGAAATAGGTAAGGTTGAGTTAATAACTAACATGGATTTACATTAAAAAAACTAACATGGGAAATAATTGCGTTTTTGAAGTGTTAAGTTTGTGTTTTAACATGTCACTATTACACTTAAAAAAACACGCCATTTCATGTTTAATGGTCCCTCCCAGTTTGTTTGGGCACAAATTTTCTTTTTGTTCTGCTCATTTCAGTGGGACTACTTTTTAAGAATTATAATATACATGAACAATCTTGGTTTTCATGAATTTAACTAAGCTAATCTTTCATTCAATTTCACTTATTTCAGCTACAGTTTGAGTCATGACTCGTATTGCTTTATTCATGAACAGGAAGATCATGAAAATGTTTTGCATGCTAGAGAGTTAGGGAAAGGAGCTTTAATTGCTCCTTTTAGGCTTCTCAAAATAAATCATCTAGGAGTCATCCTCACTTTCGCAGTCTACAACTCAGATCTTCCATCAAGTGCAACCCTAAATGAAAGGATTCAAGCAACAAATGGGTATTTGTGAATTTTAGAACTTTTTGGGACCTGTCATTGTTGATTTTTGAACATTCTCATAGCTTATTCCCAATGGCAGTTAATTAATCTGCTCTTCTGGGTAACTTATATCTCCTTCAAAATTCAGAAGAAAACAATTAATGCATCCTGTTTATTTTAGAGAGAGATTTCATGTTTAAGTTGAGTAATTATAACTCAACCAGGGAAAAGTAAGCAATCATATATACATTCTCCAGATATTTGGCATCTATTCAAGTGAATTTGTAGGCATATATATTTAACATCATTGTAATTAAAGAAATTCACTGAGAATATAATTTTTAGTATGAAAAGCAAACAGGGAAGCTTTTTTGAGTTACCATCTATTTTATCAGCTGGGTTCTATTGTGATATCCTCTGTCACTTGATGCACACACATAAACTAAATCAAATGAAATCAAATTTAGCTTATGCAAAACCTGAAGTCTTTTTATTTTGCTTTTGGTGAAAATTTTATCCGCTTGCTTTATGTAGAAAAAAGATAATATAGCAAGGGATAACTTTTATTGTAGCTATATTTCCCAATTCAATAATCCCAAGAAAACCATAATCTAGATCACATAACCCCAATCATAACATATTCGCAACTTAGGCTACAGAATTATTAGCCATAGGGATTTGTAACATTGGGAACCTAAAGATCAACAAGGGTAAGAATATAGACCTGGATACCACAACTACCTTATTTTTGCAAAGAATCTGCCAAATTTATTTCACCCATGGCTCAATGCTCAAGGATTATGCACAAGAGAATGAAGATTGGAAGAGTCATATTGGGCTTAGCAAATGAAAAGGCTTTGTCTAGATTTTCGACGCCTAGTTACCTTTGACAGCCATTACCCAATGTTGACATGTCCTATCTTGTGGACGTGTCTTGAAAAATTTGATTCCTTGTTTGGGCAGATTTTGATAGAGGTAAAAAGAAAGTCAAAGACAGAGGTGTTCCCTAAGAAAACCATTTTCCTTTGTTTTATTTTACCCTTCAAAATGGATGAAAAGAAAGGCAATAAAAATATTCTTACAATGAAAATTTATGCGATTCCAAATCTATCCAACAGCAAAAAGGAAACAAGAAAAGAAAATTAAAATGATAAGATTTGATTACCCCCTTTTCGTTTGCTCATGATATGTTGTCCAAAAGGAAAAAAGGATCTATATCATTTTGTTCTGCCCATTCAAACTTGAATCACTTGTACCTTTTAGAACCTAATAAATCGAAATCCTCAGACACACTATGCTTTTTATTTACTTTCAATAAGTATTTTTTTTCTCATCTAAGTTCCTCAATGAATTAAATCAAATACAAATATCAGCTGGAATAACATAGATGATGAAGCCATCAGAGGTTAGTTCAACTATTAAAAGACTTGGCCAATACCCTTCAAATCATGTTTAACCACTATTTTGCAGGTATCTTGGTGGTGTCTTTGACATTGAGTCATTGGTTGAAAAGTTACTTCAACAACTTTCTAGCAAGGAAACTGTGACTGTCAATGTGTATGATACTACTAATCATACCCATCCTATTCCCATGTATGGTCCAAATTTGGACCTACCAGATGATGAATTCTATCATGTTAGCTCCCTGAATTTTAGAGATCCTTTTCGGAAGCATGAGATGCACTGCAGGTAACTAAAACGATGCATAAAGAGTCTGATGTCTCTATACTTCCTTGCTCTCAGGCATGGGTTTTAACATGATGTTGCTTCTTTAAAGTAAAGAAGAATATATCCAGTTTGATGAGGTTACTCCGAGTCTTGTGGTTTTGCCAGTACTACCACCGAAACAAGTAGTTTTTTTTAATTTTTTGGTTCCCTTTTCGGGGTTTGCTCGATGTCTAACTTCATTTATTTGTTTATTACAATAATTGAAATGTAGAAGTTATCTAAATATATGAACTATGGATGAAATTCAAGTTTGATTCTGGCATAGGTTGAAACAGAAACCTCCATGGCCATGGTTGGCAATCGCTACATCAATTTTCATCCTTATTATTGTGCTCCTCGTAGGGCATATTTTTCATTCCACTGTAAATAGAATTGCTAAGGTAGAGGATGATTATTGTGAGATGATGGAACTTAAAAAGCGAGCTGAGGCAGCTGATGTTGCGAAATCCCAAGTGTGTAATCTTTCCAATTTTTTTTGAAACAACTCAAGGCTTCAGTTTGTACTGTTGAAGCAAGACTCACCAAAAATTAATACCGTAGTTTCTGGTGACTGTTTCTCATGAAATCAGAACACCGTTGAATGGTGTTCTTGGTAAGCACCTGAAAACTTATCGTTTTTAGTTTTGCTCAAGTTACTAAGGTTACACCGATGCACACACAACACAACAAGTTAGAAATGATAGCTTCTGCTTTAGGTACTAACCTCACTTGAAAATTGAATAATCAGGAATGTTGCATATGCTTATGGACATGGATCTAGATATAACACAGAAAGAATATGTCAGAACAACACTTGCCAGTGGAAAACCTCTAGTGTCGCTTATTAATGAGGTTTTGGACTAGGAAAAGATTGAATCTGGTCAGCTTGAGCTTAAGGAATTGCTATTTGACATACAAGGAGTTTTGGATGATGTGTTGTCACTATTCTCTGAGAAATCACAAGAAAAATGAGTAGATGTAATTTTTCTAGCCTTTCCTGTTTGAACTTTCTTTGTGTTGATAATTATACAAATGTTCACTATATAATTATAATTGTCTCTTCCTGATTTATTTTTCAAGAGTATAGTTGGCAGTGTATGTCTCAGATAAGGTTCCTGAACAGCTAGTGGGTGATCCAGGAAGGTTTCTGTAAATAATCATAAATCTCGTGGGTAATTCAATTAAGGTAAGTCTAGGTTGTTCCAAAAAAAAATTTATAGCGAAGAAATTATGCACCACTAGATTTTATCAAGCTTCCCATGTTTTATTTTGTAGAAAAATTGCTTCCTTGTTATGATGTAAAGTTATTTTTGTACACTGGTTTTACATTATTTTTGTTAAAAAAGGTTGTCCTATTCATCATGGTTTAAAAAAATGGGCAAAATTTAGAGATATACCCTAGTCATTTATTGTCAGTGTTCTAATTAGTTAGTATAATTTCATAAAATATTTTCAAAAATGAACTTATTTTTCCATTGTTCCAGCCAATTTTAGTCATCGAAAGAGCTAAAGTAAGTAGTAGTTTTCTATAGCAAGCATCATGGAATTTGATTTGGTCATTCTTTGGCAGTTCACGGACAAAGGGCACATATTTGTCATTGTCCATCTTATTGAGGAAGTTGTCAATTCTATTGAAGTTACAGATTCAAAGGATACCCTGAGTGGCTTTCCTGTTGCTGATAGGTGTAAAAGTTGGAAAGATTCAGTTCAATCAGTCAAGATGGACCTCTGGGTTCTTTCTCATCTTCATCTTCTGATGGCATTACTCTTAATGTATCTGTTGAAGATACGAGTGAAGGAATTCCTATGGAAGCCCAACCCCGTATCTTCACTCCATTCATGCAGGTTGGTCCATCAATCTCTAGGAAACATGGGGGAACAGGTATTGGGCTAAGCATTAGCAAGTACTTGGTTGGCCTCATGCACGGGGAAATTGGATTTGTGAGCATGCCAAATATTGGATCTACTTTCACATTCACAGTTGTCTTCACCAATGAATCCCCTAGTTCAACTGAGGGTAAAAATCTGCAAATTAACAATCAACCTAACCTTGCATCCTCAGAATTTCAGGGTATGACTGCGTTTGTTATAGACCCTAGACCTATCAAAGCTAAAGTGTTGAGACACCACATTAAACAGCTTGGCATTCATGTTGATATAGCTTCAAATCTCAACCACGGCTTGTATGTCATAAGCAATGGGGATATAGTTATTAATATGATTCTATTTGAATATGAAGTTTGGGAGGCAAATTTTGGTGTTTCATCTTAGTTTATCAATAACATGAGCAAAATAGATCGAGGGGTTCCACCAGAGCTGTTTGTTCTTGTTAATTCTAGCAGCTCTTCCATAAACAGTTCCATAACATTGGGTGTTCATAATCCAACTTTCATTGTTAAACCCCTGAGAGTAAGCATGCTTGCGGCTACACTACAGAGGGCCATGGGTGTTGG
This sequence comes from Vachellia collinsii, assembly GCA_006871305.1. NCBI lineage: Eukaryota > Viridiplantae > Streptophyta > Magnoliopsida > Fabales > Fabaceae > Vachellia > Vachellia collinsii. The sequence continues at coordinate 44,116 of QFDD01000339.1, read as the reverse complement.
AAACAAAGGGAATCCTCAAAATGTGGAGCTTCCAAGTTTGTCTTTGCGCCATCTTTTGCCTGGAAGGAAAATCCTTATCGTAGATGACAATGCTGTGAACCAAACAGTAGCTGCTGGAGCTTTAAAAAAGTATAGAGCTAGTGTGGTCTGCGTTAACAGTGGAAAAGATGCCATCTCTATGTTGAAGCCACCTCATCAATTTGATGCCTGTTATATGGATATCCAAATGCCAGAAATGGATGGGTTTCAAACCACTAGGAGGATTCAGAAGATAGAACAACATGCAAACAAAGGAAAGTGCTTGTGGAAACATTAGAGAATGCTTCAAACAGGCATTTACCCATTTTGGCTATGATTGCATATCTGATTTAGGCAACACTAGAGGAATGCCTAAGTGTGGAATGGATGGATATGTTTCAAAACCATTTGACACTGAACAACTTTATCGGGAAGTTTCTCGGTTTTTCCAATCAACTTCATGAGATAATGCAGTTCAAATCTAAGTCAGAGGATTCAAGGTGGATGTGATGCTCTTTGATCTCCAAGGCATTCACAAGCTGTAAATAGGTCAAGAAGTTTCAAATAATTTGTAATGCTCTATTTCTAGGTGGATGCAATGCTCTCTGTTATGAAAAAACTTTAGAATCTCGAGAAGAATCTGCTACTCAAGAATGTAAAGAAGAAAAAACTGAAGTTATTCCAACTAAAATTTTTGAACAAAAAGCTGATTTTCTTGAAACCAACACAGATTTTGATTCTTCTCAAGAGTTTGATAAAACAAAATCTTGTTCTTTTATTTTATCAAAATCTTGAAACTGGCACAGATTTTGATTCTTCTCACGAGTTTGATAAAACAAAATCTTTTTCTTTTATTTTATCAAAATCTTGAAACCGGCACAGATTTTGATTCTTCTCCTAATTTTTTCCAATATTTATTTTCTCTTGTTCTTCAGTAATTTTCTCATTCAATTCAGCAAGGTCTTTTCCTACCTTCATGTATTTATCAAATAAAGCATCTTGTTTTTGTTTTAAATCTAATGCCTGTTGTTTCAAGAGTTAACAGATAGAGGAGTTACCTCAAGAGACTATTTATAGGGTCCAACACAGCATCCAATTCTTCCTTCTACTTCAACCTGAGCACACCTTTTGGTTCTCCAGCCAAGGTTGGTTGTGTAAATTCAGGACAACAAAAGTTTATTTTTTGAAAACCAAAATTGATTTGTATGTTGGGTGAACAATTTTTCAGATTGAACTCCAATTGTAGGGATAGACTTTTTCATTTTTGTATGAGGCTTATTTGCATACGTCGACAAAGGGTGACCCTTTTACTTATTGCTGTTTTTCCCTTTCTTATATAAGTGAACAAAGGCTGCCCCTTTTATTTATTGCTGGCAAGGCTGCCCCTTTTAGTAACAATTTCTAACAAGAATTTAAATCATAATAGATCCCTCATGATTCTAAACTGTTGGTAACCGGTTAGATGATCTAGTGAACATCAGCTAAAAATTTTGTTCAAATAATTTTCCCCATGTTATTTTTCCTTATCTCAAATAAGTGTCTTGTTTTCTTCTAAGGTAGTATATGGGTGACGTGCCTTGCAGTTTACATAGCTTTATCTGCCATTTATATCTGATATATTTTTTGTGCTTTACTTTATATCTGTATAAAAAGAATGATTATCATTTAAAAAAAAGAATTATTCTATCTGGTCCATACATCATCAGGCTCCTCAATACTTCTATTATCCTATGTGTCTTATTAGTTATTACATCAAGTTTTCAATTGGTACAAGTGTTCCAATGTATAGCATTTTCATCAGTGCAGGTTTTCAAATCCTATGGTTGGACATTCCCAATCTTTGTCTTTTCTTGGTTGATGGCTACTAAAAGCTTTCCTCATGGCATTAGCACTCCTCCTTGGTCAATCAGCATTTGCACTGGCATTTGAGAAGTTGTGGAGAAGGGATAAAAGCAAACCAAAACACAGGTGTTGGATGAGGAGGAAGCTAACCACCAACTTGCTCATCAGCAAGACCCAAATAGAAAACTACAATACCACATGAAATTAGAATTGAGCCAAACTTCAAGAGTAGATGAAGTTCCTTTGCAACTAGGAAAAGGAAAAGAGATGCCAATGCAGCTAGAGGTTCTGACGTTGCTAATGCATTGCGCATTGCTTCCATCTGTATCTAGTACATCTTGAACACCACGACTATCATAAATATATACAATCACGCCTTAATCCAACTTGATTTGAAATATCTTGTATAATTCAAGATGAAATTAACATAAAATTTTCTTCATAAAAGTATATAAAGTGAAACTTAACGAACCCCATGAGGTTGTTGAATATTGAAAGAAGCTGACATCCAAGACCAGCATATTTCAATACTAAATTACTTTGGTAAAAGTATATATGATAATATGGTTATAAGACAGTTATCATACTTCATTGAACTCGTTTCACAACTTCTTAAAAGCAGGAGTGGTTGAGTTAATTATGCGTAAATACTAGAACATGTAGAAGTGTGTAATAAACATTTTAGTGCAAACATTTGATATTCCTTGGTGATTGGTGCCCATTTAATTTAAAGAGAGCATCGTAAATGAGACTGTTGTTTAGGTATTGCTTTGAGATGTAGTGAATTTTCAGAAAATTAAGCCTAAAAATAGAATATCCTTTAGTAAAAATAGTATTTCAATTACGTCCATCTATAGAAACATGAAGTGCATTCTTTAATATGTTTTTAGTCTATTTATCATTTTCCTTTTTTTGTATATATTTAAAAAAAATTTACACAAATTTTAGAGTACAACACGTATATGATCTATGAAAAATTAGAGAGAAGGGTGGGACCCTTATAAGGTAATTGATAATATTTACTACTAGATCAACACATCTCTTTTTTGAGTGATTTCTTATTCGATATCCTAAGCCAGATCATTTTTTAGACACTACAACGGGTTTAGACTAATTAGGATTGGCCGTTGTGCGACTCTGAAGGTGCTTAGCCTACCACCAAATTTTAATGCTACCACATTTTCCAGGCTTAAACTCATGACCACTGGTTATCTATTTCAACTTAGAGAGCACAAGCGCCTAGGCCAATAAAAGAAGGCCTAGATGCTCATTTTTCCCTTGAAATTTGAAGGCACGACCTGAGAGCTTTATAGCCTTGGCTCTAGATTGTGTACCTAGGTTCTCTCCCTCTCTGTGCAAAATCATGCAACGGCCTTGAGAGCTCCAGAACCTAGGCACAAAATGCAGTTCCTGGGCTCTTAAAACAAATTTCCCTTTCCCCTCTCGTCAGTTTAAGTTAAATCCACTTATCCTTTTATCCCCTCCACCCTCGACACTTTCGCAACTCTAATCCCTAGCTTGCTCCATCCTCTCCAAGTTTAAACCTTCTGCCATTTTCTCCAGCACCCATTCTCTGCAAAATCTTTAGCCACCTTCTCCAGTCCAAGTGTTACCATTCTCATTCCTCTCAACATCGCTGCAGAGCACCGTGGATGTCCATAAGTGTTCATGCCATTGTTGCTTCCATCAGTCCTACATTTCTTCTCTGTTTCCCTCCTGTCGTGACCATCGATATCAATTATGTATTATTATAAATTTTTAGATGTCAAGTTGACAAACGTACTTAAATCCGATATGTCACTAAGGCAACCAAGAACGATTTACATCTTGCCAGATTAGTAAACCATCGGTGAAATGAAAAATTAAAATTTAGAGGATCACCGCATTGAGGGAAATATTTTGTAGGAGAAGACCATGTTCTTTGTTTCCTGATATGTTGAGAGGAACAAGTAACATACTGTTGTCTCAGAGTAATCCTTGATAGTACTAGTCAAGAGAGCTTTCTTAGTGCAATTGATAGTTTATTCTCCTACTTAATTGATTTCCTTTTTCCTGCCTGGTTACATATGGTTTTTGGGGAGGAAAAAGAAAGAAAATAATGTAATACATACACCCAAGGGTAGGTTCTCTTATGTACTTCCTATACTATCTTTCATAACGCTTTGAAAAATTATTTGAGTATCACATAAGCTTATGTTAGATTCTTAAGAAATTCAGTAAGAGGTGACAGACCTAATGAGAGTAGTCGGACTAAACAAGACCAATGTTTAAGAGCCCTAGTTTTGACTTTTGAGTGAATGAAGAGTGAGTCCTAACTCCTAATGCAGTTTTATTTTAATTGTTGTATGCTAATGCTATAGGAGGATGGGTGGGAATTAGTCTCGCCCTGGTGAGAAGATTCCATGACTTGCTGAAAGTCATGGGGTGTCAATTTTATTTTCCATTTGCTTTCATTTTCAATTCTATTACTACTTGAGCGATGAGTACAGGCAGTGTGGTTAGTGATTTTGTCTCCATTTTACTCTTCTACCCTATAATGAGAGTTCGTTCTAGCGATTTACTAGATTAACTAAAGTTGTGAATATCATGTTCCTGTCTAGAGGAAGTAATGGGATGAGGAACTGCTACTTTAATTTGAAATGGATATTATTTCAAGCAATACAATGCATTGCTGTCATAAATAGATATTAGTTGCTACTACTTGTCACATTATTCATTTAAATGACATTTTTTGTCTTGTATGTAAGTTATTATCACAGTTCATTTCTCCTATTTTATAATTGCAGGAATCATTCTTCATAGCATATGTTGTGACTGGATGGACAAATGTAGCATTAGAATTCTTTCAATTGCTTTGGTTTACTTGCAATTTGAAAAGTCAAATTTGTTCTGGGAACAATGATGCTGATTTTAAGGCCCCTTCAATCCCCTATCACAGTGAAATTCCCGGGATTCTTTTATTTGTTCTCATTGGCATCACATACTTCTTCTTTGCCCCATTAATACTGCCCTTCCTCTTGGTCTACTTTTGTTTGGGACACATCGTGTATCGCAACTAGGTCAACAGAATCTCTAACTTTTTGCATTGCAGTATCTGTATTATGTTTCATTTTTTTTCAAATTAACGTATGATTTGCTTCCTTCATTTCAGAACATTATAGAACCTGCCTATGATATAAATTTTGGCCCAGTTTTGTCACATACAACACTGAACAATGAACGATGGTCTTATATAACAAAATTATCTGTTAAAAATTCTTTCTTATCAAATATGTTTTGGTTTCCCCAAATTTAGGTGCTTCAGTGACAAAGGGATAGATTTTATTAGATGATGCCACGGGTAAAAATCAATGCATGCATTTTCTTCCTTGCATATCTCAGAACAATAATTTATGGGACGAATTTTTCCTGCTCCCATCACCATGGCCCCTGTTGCAAAAGAAACAGAGATAGGAAAAATTCTCTAGGATCATGTTGTTAGCAAGTTCTTAGTAGTTCAATTTATTAACTTCAAGCACGTTATTTTAATTTCTGGTTTTCTTCTCTGATATGAAATTGGGGCCACAATAAGATCAGTTCTTGGAAGCGTGGGTTTAGGTGTCTTGAATTGAGAGATATTATTTCTTTCACTTTTTGATACCGGAATTTTTTTAGGGTCTCTTAATTATCTTTCGGCCACAGCTCTTGAATGTTTATGCACCACAGTATGATACTAGAGGAGAATTTTGGGCTAAAGTTCACATCTGCACAATTTTTTCCTTGGTGCTTATGCATATTATAGCCATTGGAATATTTGGTCTAAAGAAGCTTCCTTTCGCATCTAGCCTCATTGTGACTCTTCCGATTCTAACACTTCTATTTAATGATTACTGCCGGAAATGATTATTTCCTTTGTTCCAGGATTTTCCTGTTGAGGTAAAACTATTGGCAGTCATCTGACTTTTTGAATCTTTATTATGTTTGTTATATGATTTTGAACTTTCCCTAGATTGTTGTTTGAACCGTGATTATGACATTTTTTTGGCATTGTTGTCTGATCCAAAGTGGATTTGTGAAATAAGAACCTGGTATTTTTCATCATTAGTCTCTCATAAAATTATCAACTTGATCCTTCATAGTTAAGGAAAATTCTTAAGTTGGTCCCTAACAGATGGGTATATCTCAATTTGGTCTCTTACAAACAAAAAAGTTATCATAATATTCCTAATCTACTTTTGAAAGGGGAAGATGAATTCTATGAGTTGGGTTTTAGTCATATATTTATCCTGATCATTCTTGCCTTTCACTTTCACTTAAGGCACTCATTTTTTTAATATAATGTTTGTGCAGTGTTTGATAAAGAAAGATAGATAAGACCAAAATGATCCTCACATGTCTGAATTTTTTAACAAGTTAAGTAGGGTATATGATGATCCAGCTTTAATGCCAAAGAATTATACAGGAAGGAATGATAGCCATACCTCTGCTCTGCTTCATAGTTCTGAAGCCTAAATTCATAATTAACATTGTACAGAATTTGTCAGATGGGTTGTTTGTCGCAGTCAATGTGTCTTCAGTTTATAAATTTATTTACAGTCTTAATCTTGTCTGTGACTTCGGAGGAAGTTGACGAGTCTGTTGAAACGCTTACTTATGACGCTTATGATCCACCACCAACACACAAATCATTTTCACAATCAGATATCAATTTATTGCCAGAAGAGAGTGACAGGTTAGGCAAGCCTATCCTCAAAGACTCTTCGCCGCCATCACCATTGACCCATCTATCGGTGACCTTTTGTAGAAGAAGAACCTATCTATACTCATTCTACTACTAGGGTGACGCCGTTAGTGACTGGGGTCTACTGGTTCCAAATGATGGACCGCTTTAATGACTGGATCCAATTGATTTCAGCTCAAATCCAGTTTCGTCATTGCAACTTCCATGACCCCAGCCACATTTCCGGCGAGGTACACAAGCTTGCCGACAACCACGGGTTTGATGGAGTTTTGTTCCTTCATCCTTGCTCTGTCTCTCCTACGATAATGATGCAGTTCAACAATTTTTTTTGCTTGTCACAGACAGCCAAGCAGATTGAGATTTGGATTTTTAATTGATTCTTTGCCTCCAATACTTCAATCCTTTCTGGTTATCATGATTTGGCACACTGGGAGGGCATTATTCATGGATTGATCTTTGACCCAGGTATCACCTTTTCCCTTACACTATTCTTGAAGTGCAGTATATACTCATGTTAGGGTTCATCTAATGACTCTGGGGGATTCAATGGGTATGGAATTAATTCTAGTAGGCATATTGTGCTACACAGCTATTATACATGGCATGAAGATTATAATGAGGCAAAATTCTTATCGTTGTTGAAGCGTAATTTTACCCAACAATTTCTTCAAATTCCACAATGTGGTGATACCTATGCAACTGGATCAATTAATTGGAACATTTCATGGAACATATCATTGATTTCTGTGTTTGATCCTGGAATTAAGCTCCTTATGTTGGGAGTTTGGTGCTTAAGTGACGTTGGTGCATCCTTTTTATTTCACCATTATTCTCTCAAAACTTATCAATTGGATGTTAGTACTGATACGACTTATTCATACAATTGCATTGCAATTAGCCCTGTAATCGATTCACATGCTCTTATGGCATTTATTGTTATGTTGCAGTTGAGACTCGAACAACATGTTGTTTCCTCATGTCTCATTTTGTTTTTCTTGGAGCTATCACATTTTGTTATGTTGGAATGGCCTTGATCCACCTTTATTTGCTATTTCAGGTGCTTTCCAATTTCTTTTTTCAAACCTGAACCTTAAGGACAAGGTCCATTTTAATGGGATACAGTTGGTGACGCAAGAGATAGGTGCAATGACTTCATTAATATTAGTCACTAGGAAGATTGAAATAATGAGAGGTACTGAGAAGGTGCAAACTGAAATTATGTCCTTTCTATTGGGTTTCTTTGAGCTTCCTCTTCTAAATGTGACGTATATCAAGTTACAGCATAAAACGACGGTATATGATGATCCTAGATGGAAGGAATTAGCATCATCAATTTTATGCTCAGTATTCACATTGACCAAGCAAAGGTGTGTGGCAATGTTTTTGGGGACTTAGACATGCTCACTCCTTCCTACTGTCACATCTGATACGAATAGTCTTAAACATTAGGTTTCATTTTCAAGTCATGATTTTCAAGTTGAGAATGTGGGTGTACATCATTTTCTTGCAACCTTTACTATTAAAAATCTTCTTTTTGCGATAACTAAGTTGACACAACAATTGAGTTTTTGTATCAAGAAATTTCAGTTGCAAAAGCTATGCCATTTTGCTGCAGCACTGATGCGTACTCTAGAATTTTTGTTAACTGCAATATACTTCTATATATGTTTCTGGTATAATGGGACTGAGATATCACAAGACTTCAGTTCCTTTATTTACAAGGTGGCCTGCCCATTTTGAACCTTGAGGACAAGGTCCATATTAACAGGGGGAGTAATGTAACGATCCCAAGAGAAATGGGCCTCGAAAGTGATCCAATTGAGAGCCCAAACTAGGAGCACATGGGCAAGATGAGAAAGATCCAGAGAACACATCACCAAAGGCACAAGGAGCAGGCAAATATAAATAACTATTAGGTCATAGAGAAAGGGGTTGGATATTGTGAATTCTCTTTTCCCTCTCCAGTATTCTCTTATCTTTTCTGTGGCTCTGTAATTTCCCTCTTTGGTAGTCCTTTGTGATTGAGACTTCTATTTCTATACTGCATTGTAATGAGAGATTTTACTACTTGAATATTATATCATCTGCTTGATCATATTTCTATACAAGGTTGTTACAGATTTTTGGAGTCTGTGAAATTGCTTTTTGATGCATTTGATGTTAAGATGTTTAGACGAGGTCATGAGGCTGAACCCATAAAAGAGTTGCTCCTAGACAAAGCAAATGACAAGGACTCAACTAGAAAAGCCCAAGCTAAAATGTGTTCACAACTCAAATTGACAAATTTACATGAACTCAACCATGCAGACAAGAAAAAGTCAACCAAAGAGCAAGATGGAGTCCATCCTCTTATCTAGAATAAAGCATCATCCCATGTTCATAAATGCTTTCAAGTGCAATGGTATGCTATAGGATGTTCACTAATGATAGGAAACAATCATATTTAAAGCACTGTCGGGTACTAAATATATATGAGCACCATTAAGTTATAGGGAGACTAATCCTTTCTATTAGATTCAACCTATGTTGGTTGTTTCAAATAAGATATTGAGATGGTAATGAATGGTAATGAAGTTCAGAAATAACTACACCTCTAGTTATTTTGCATCCTCATTGTCATCCCATGAAAGAAACTAACAATATAATGCTTGAAAAAACTAGGAGTTAATTCAAGTATATTATTCTGAGAACATAAAGACAAGAGTGTAACTTGGTAGAGTTCTTATCATTGAATAGTTTAGAGTAAATACATATGTTCAATTTTATTGAAAAATTGAATTTTATAATATTTATGTGTAAGAATCATAGTTTATACTTATCAACAAATTAATCCTTAATGGTATGTCTATGAAACTTCAATGTTAATCTAAATCAACCTGCATAAGGAATTTAAAGTGTTAAGCAAGTGGTTAGATGGACATGGTTTTGTAAGAAACTGAAACTCCAACGACAATTACTAGGAAATCATGTATACACACACTCATACACAAAGTGTCAAATGATATAGAGACAATTAAATTGTTGAGGGCATCCACTTGGCAGAAGATGCAAATTGCTCATCTCATCTTCCTCTAGATACAATCAACAACATGACTCACATTTGTAGGGCTTAATCAATTTTTTCTCCCTTTTTTATGTTCTTAGAAAGGATAATAAAGCATAATAAAGCATGTACCAGACCGAGAGCTTCAGAGCCTAGGCTCTGTATTGTGTGCCTAAGCGCTCTCCCTCTCTGTGAAAAATCAGCAATGGGCCCGAGAGCTACAGAGCCTAGGCACTAAATGCAGCGCCTGGGCTCTTATAAAAAATTTTTTCCCTTTCCCGCTCATATCGATCATTAGTTTAAATTATTTCCTCTGATGCTTTTACCCCATTCATCGTACCCTTCGACACACTTCATCAACAACTCTGATCCCTAGCTAGCTCACTCCATCCTCTCCAAGTTTAAAGCTTCTGCCATTTTCTCCAGCACCCATTCTCTACAAAATATTCAGCCACCTTCTCCAGTCCAAGTGTTGTCGTTCTCATTCTCTCAACACCGATGCAGAGCACAGTCGATATCCATTAGTGTTCATGCCGTCGTTGCTTCTATCAGTCCTACATTTTTTCTCCATTTCCCTCCTATCATGAGCGTTGCTGCTGAGTTCTTTATCTCTTCTCTTTCTTGGCTTGGTGACTCCATTGGGGAGCAAGATTCAACATCTTCCATTTGTTCAAGGGTTTTAATACATTAACTCCTACCCTGTAAGTGTAATTCCCCCTTTTCTAATTGGATTCTTAGTTTGTGCTACGAATAGAAGATGATGAGTTGACAGATCTTGCATATTTGGAATAATTAGCTTAAGACTTTTCTGGACTTTTCCCGTGGCTATTGTTCCTGCCAACTTCTATTTCTTTTTAACCATTTCTTGCCTTTAGTGAAAAGATTTTGACGATGGTTTAGTCAAAAAAGGGTTTGACCTGCAAGTCTTTGCTTCACTTTCTTCATTATGTAGTTTTTTTTTTCTTGACACTCTTTTTTGAATCAATTATAGGTTATACTTAGATAATTTTTTATGTGTGCGGAACAGTAGTGTGAAGGGGTTTGTGCTATTTTATGTTTGCTGTTGAGAAATTTCAAAACTCGTTGTTATGTGTTGTGATTGCCCCTAGGAAGAAGCTGAAAGTCCATTTTATATTAAGGTCTCATATACTTTGTTGTTTATTTTAGGGGGTTAGGGAGTTGTCAAATAATTTTGGGATAGTGCCTTTAGAATGCGATGTACCTTTAGGGGGTGGTTGATAGGTTTTGCTTAACATTTGCTCATAAACATTTGCTGGTTGCTGGTTTTCTCTGGTTGTTGATCAGGCATAATGGCTCATAATAGAGTAAGTACTAAAATGAACATGAAGATCTTCAATCAGCTTGAAGACCCAGATCCTTCTCTTACCACAGCTTTTGATAGAAAAAATTTTCAAAACCAAGAAGTATTTGACTTTTGCCTAAACAAAATTGTGCCCCATGCCATTCTCCTTGAAAGGCAATTCCCCTACAATCTGTATGTGCCTATGTATGAAGTCCTAAGCAGTAAGTATCATACATCATCTATTAATAGGAAGAAGAAACTAGCTTTTAGAGCTTTGGTGTGGGAATATTATGCACATGCTGCACATTGCAAATCTACAAGTTGTAATGTGAAAGGAACTCAGATCACTATTGATGTTGATTCATTTTGATCCTTCTTTAACCTACCTGTTATAAGTAATTGTGCATACAAATCTTATCTTGCCAATCCACAGTCATTAGATTTAAATGAAGTGGTGACATATTTCACTAATCCTGGTATGGCTATCTGGCAAATGAAAAATGGCAAACATTCAAAAATTAAGAGGACCCACTTGCTTAAGGATGCTTGGTTTGCTATGTATTTCTTAGCATCTAATGTCTTGCCTACATCTCATGTTAGTAATGTATCTAAATATAGAGCTTGTCTATTGTACCTCCTCATGCATGGTGAACCAGTGGATTTGGCCAATCTTATGTATAATAAGCTGAAAACAAATCTCACTCAACACAAAAGCAGCTTGTTATTTGCACACTTCATCACAGACATGTGCATGTCCCATGGGATTAAGCCTACTTTGAAGGACGGCAAGATCACACCTACAAAAGCTTTTGACTATAGTCTTATTGCTGATGATGTTTATCATAAGAGACAAGGGGATGAGCAAGAAGAAATGAACCAACCATCCTCTGCTCCTAACCCCATCCTCTGCTCCAAATGCACCGGCAGCAATGTGACATGATAAGCAAGCAGAATGACCTGATAAGCAAGTTAATGAGAAAATTTGATCGCTTATCTCAATATTTAGAACATGACTGCTCTACTGACTTAGATAAGGAAGCCAATGAAGTTGGCCCTTCTAGGACAATGGATGAGGATGACCCTATTGATGATTGATGTAGATGTAGTTGTTTTATTTTATTTTGTTTTCTTTTATTTTCTATGAACGTTGGGCTGATGCTGTTTCGTCAATATATTTTGGATAGTTTATGTATAACCCTTTATCTGTAGCTAGATGGAACTTTATTTTGGGAATGATTCTTTTGTGCAGCATCACTAATCTATTTCTAATGTTACCTTTTGTTGATGTTAATGATTTTTCTTGTCTAATTAATGGAATTAAACTCTTGTTCTTGACTTGAAAAAGTTTTTATAAGTACTCTTTGAATCCTATACTAACACATTTATTCACTAAAAGAATTTATGAGAGGAGCTTTTTTTTAATATTATGAAATACAAGGGGGAGAAATAATCCTAGGCTCAAAAAAAATCATTCTTGAAATTAAATAATTAATTGTTTTTCTTATTTTAAAATTTTAAGAAATAGTTTTCAAAATCACCATTTCATATCAAATCTTTGTTTGGTTCAACTTAATTGAATGCATCTAGTTTTTTGATTGGTTGAGAATTTTAAACAAATCCCTATGGGAATGATAACAATACTTTCTCATTACTTTATTACCACTTGCTAAGCAAGCACTCCTATTCTTTGGGGCAAAAAATTGTTGCTCCTATTCCAGCCCCGTAAGGCCTCCAGAGTTGCAGACTACCAGACCACAATCATCCCCTTTCAGCTTCACTCACGTTACCATCGTCTGTCAAGTAGAATGGAATGAATGAGTCTCTAGTATGAAGTTTCTTCTGTAATAGCGATGGCTTGATGCCTCTTATGGATTTATGAAGAAATTGGAAAACTTTCTTTACAAAAGTTCCTTGTCCAGAAAAAATTTGGACTATCCTTATCTAATGGTAGTATAATGATGTTGACCTTGTGTTTCGAGATGCTTTCCCCCCTTTTTGGTGCGTAGGAGAGGAATAGAATTCCTCTTCTCCCATTTGAAGATGTTGCTTCATGAGCAGTACATTTGGTTAGAACCAATTTGTTCACTCATTAGACATGAAAACTGCTTCATGAAGCTCAAGTGATTGTTTGCATCACTCTTGATTACATGATTTTTAGTCTAAGGCCACTTTTGTATTTTCCCCCTTTTGCAAGTGCACGCATAGATTGATGTTTTAGGCACATATTGAAAATTTTCATGGATTATGATGTTAGTTTTTATTGTTTGTTTTCTAGTCAGGTGTGTGGAAACTCACATGGATTGATTAGGAAGTATGGCTCATGAGTTCCATTTAACTACAATAGTTTATTTGCAGGAACACACACTTATGCAAATTAGTGCCTCACACTTGCAAATTTGATTTTAATTTAGATTACACTTTACATAGATTTGTGTTGTTGGTTTGTATTGTTGATGTTGAAGAATTGTTGTAATAATAGACATTTCATGTCTGTTAAATTCTTGTATTATTAGGATGTGCCTTATTGATTAATTAGATAGTAACATTTTTGATGTATTTTGGATGATTTTATTTGATTTTTGTGATTCATCACTTATTTTATATGCAAACTTGTTTTCTCTAAAGCTTCACTCTTTGTTGTCGGCCGTCGCTTTTTACCTTCACTCGCGTTGGCATTGAGCTTTACTTGTAGAGTCGCCTTTGCCAATCACCTTTCGTAGAGTCGCAGAGTTGTTGTTGCTCCAAGGTACCCTTCTCTCTTTCTCTTATTCTAAATTTTAATCTACTTTCATTCTCTCCTCAGTGATTGTTGCTAGTGACTTGCTCGTTTGGATTTTTTTTCCTATGTTACTCTCATTTAAATGGATTCGTGGACCAATTTCATGTACTTGCTATTTGGGTCTCAATTTTTGTTTGTTTTAGCTCAATTTTTGTTTGAAGAAGCCTCTGTATCAAACATTGATGGCTTTATTTTAAGTAGACTTATTGCAACCAAATACACCCTAAAATAATATAATAAAAAAAGAAGGTTAATTTACATGGGGTCTGTGGTTTCTCTTGCATGATATCATTGGAGTATCCACAACACATTTGGGCTTGCAGGTCTAATGAAATCTGTGGATGCTACATATTAAATATTGCTATAATATGTACTCTAATAGTTGTCCTGCAGACATTTTTTGAATGATATTCTTTCTGAGTTGCTGCTTTTCTAGTTTTTATCCTGCATACTTGCTTAGAATTGTGTCAGCCACTTATGAATCTTCATTTTATATTGTAAAAGAGATGTTCATTTTTGTGTTTATTTACTTTCCTATATAAACGTTTTTCCCCTTATGTTCATATTGAAATAAGTATTGATCTTCATTTTTTTATTAACTAGAAATGGATAAAAGTTGGTTAGACATTAAAGATAGAGGAAACCTAACATACATTCAAGGAGTAGGTGATTTCCTAGAATGGGCATTCACTCAGCACAGAGTGACAAATACAATACGTTGTCCTTGTAAGAAATGTATGAACGTTGTATTCAAAGCTCGAAGAGATGTTAGGTTTGACTTATTGAGTAAGGGTTTTTGCGATGGCTACAAGGTGTGGGACTTACATGGGGAAATTTCTAGATTTCAAAGTGACTTGGGAACATCAAGTAGAATGGTAGAAAATGATATAAATGAAGAATAAAACCTTGTAAGTATGGTTTATGATGCATAAGGGTTTCCTTGTATGGATACAAACTTTGGATTAAATGAGAATGAAGAGGCTACAAACATTGGATTAAATGAGAGCGAAGAGCCAAATGTTCATGCCAAAAAATTCTTTAACTTATTAAAAGATTTAAGAATAGAACTTTATCCACATTGTGACAAAATGTCAAAATTGTCTTTCATTGTAAAATTGCTTCAGTTGAAGTGCCTTAACCATTGGAACAATAATTCCATGGATGCTCTCTTGGCCCTATTCAAAGATACTCTCCTAGAAGGGGCTTTAGTGAATAGGGGTTTTAGTGCCAAACTCATTCTATGAAGATAAGAAGATAATTCATGATTTAGGCCTAGATTATAACAAAATTGATGCATGTGGGAATGATTGCATATTGTCTTGGGGAGATCATGCAAATGCACAATCATGTCCTAAGTGCAAAATGCCTAGATGGAAGTTAAACAAGAAAAAAGGGAAAAAGGTTGTTCAAAAAGTTTTGAGGCATTTTCCAATAACACCTAGACTACAAAGACTTTATATGCTGAAAGAGACAGCTAAAGAAATGAGGTGGCACAAAGAGAAACACATTGATGATGGTGTATTGAGACATCCAGCTGATCCTCTTACTTGGAAACACTTTGACCAACAATACCCTAGCTTCAATGTTCAAATGGGTTTGGCAAGTGATGGATTTCAACCTTTTGGGAATGAGTGCTAATCACAGCATTTGGCCCATTGTCGTGGTACCATATAACTTGCCACTATGGCTTTGCATGAAGAGCCCATACTTTATGTTGACTCTTCTTATTCCTGATTCGAAATGTCCAAGAGATGAAATAGATGTTTATTTACAACCAATGATTGAAGAGCTAAAACAACTGTGGGACATTGGGGTGCAGACATATGGTGCAACTCTCAATCAAATTTTATTATGCATGCAGCAGTATTATGGACAATAAATAACTTCCCGGCATACGGAAATCTTTCAAGGTGGTCAACCAAAGGCAAGCTTGCATGTCCGTGTTGCCACAAAGACACACATTGCATTTCATTAAGGAGTAAGTGTAGAAGATACAGCAGAATATTAGGAGGAATATTAGTGATTTGATTGTGTATATATTTAGGAGATAATTAGGGATATAATTGATGATTGTAATTGCTATTTTTCCTGCCATCGGGATTGGCCTTCCCTGTATATATATGTTAATCGAATGAATCAAATGTGTGGTAGAATTATACAGCTAAACCATACTCATGTTGTGTCGATCTTCATGGTATCAGAGTTTTGGGAAGACGACGAGTTGGAGATGCCAAAGACTCATTCTTCTGACAGTGACAATGGGTCGAACCTTCGGCTTGAGTCACACACTATCGTGGTTTCATTATCGACTAGAGGTTCCTCCAACAGTGGCGTGTCGTGCCCTATCGCCACTGGACTTGAGAGTTTAGCAGTACACATCGTGCCAGAGAAACTGATCGGACATGGTTTTGTCGCCTTCCGATTCGATACAAAAATGATTGCACCAAATTAATGTAGTACAGTGGGCAACCAATCGTTCTTCTCGAGGAGCTGTTTATTGACTATGCTATGCTGAATTGGTTATTAAAAACATGTTAAACTTGAGTATGTAAAGTAAGGGGGATTTTAGTTTAAGGCAATAGAATGAATTGCAAATACTAGTGAAAAACTAGTTTTGGTGTTTTCTGTAATTGAAAATATAGTTTGGATTAAAAGGGGGTATAATGAATAGACTCTTAGTGATGGAAACTTAACTATCCTTACCTTGACTTAGTTATGGGAGATCAATCCTTCTGAGTTCAATTTATAAACCCTAAGCAATCACTTAGGTTCAATTAATGCAAATTTGCTTGAATCCAAGTCAAACAACATTCCTTAAAACACTGTTCAGCGCCACTCAGAATGTAGAAGGAGTAATTGATGCTCATGCCTTCGATGGATTGCAATCACAATCACAGAAACCAAATGAACAACTAATTATCAATAATCATTGATAACTAAGTGAACATAAGGGATCAAATCTGAAATTCATAAATTCTAATCCACATGAACAACAACCAATCCAATTACATAGCCAAATCATAAGTTTAGATCTGCAAACATTAGTTTATAGCAGCAGAAGTCTTTAGTCTAAAGATCTCTACAAACATTCAAAGACAAGATTAGGCTAGGAATACTCCCCAATGAATCTCTGGCTTAAGTCTTGCTCTCCATCACCAAGAGGCTAAGAGTCTAGCCTCTCATGATTCTAGGAACGCAGCAGTTATCACTCTTACGTTCAGCCATCAGAAAAGGAAGATGAGAATGGAAGAAGTGCAGCAGAGAGTGATTGGAAGGTAGGGAAGGTGTGGAGGGTGGAAAATAGAGATGAAGTGTTGAGAAGATGGAAGAAGATCTGCACAATGGAAGGAAAGTTCCCAGATGATGAATGGCTCCCAGCTTTGCTCTCTAAAAAGTGCAGAATAAGGAACATTTTCGTGATTGTTCCCTTTTAGTTAGATATCAGCTGCTGACCTAAGCCCAAAACGTATAGCATCATTCTACGTGAGTATGTCGTGACTAATATGTACATATGTCGTGACTTCAACAGCATAATGTCGTGACTCATATAAAATCTGTCGCGACTTTTATGGTCAGCAGAGCTCCAGGAGTTACAAACAAGTTGCGCCTCATTAGTTTTGGTCACGACAAAAAGGGTCCAGTGGTACTCCTCTCAATCATGAATTACATTCCCTTCAGTTTCATCCTTGAGCACTTGAATTTCTCCCCTAGACATCTGCAACAAAAATGAAGAAGACCTTGTTAAAGCATAAAACATTGGAGCTCAAAAGCATGTACAGTTGAGAGAGACACCATTTACTCAATTTTCCCTTTTGTGTTACTGTATATGCAATGTATGACTAACAGAAGCAAGAGAGGTTCAATTTAACACAAAATAGGGTTATTAAGTTACAAAGTGCCTAAAAATTGAGTAGGAAACCCATGTAAATATTAGCATTTATCAAAGACTTTCCAGCGACAACTAAATTGAGTAGGTCCAATCCATGCGGCTCAAACTTGATGGCTGAGGCAAGCTTGAGTACATCAACGGTGAGACTACTCCCCCTTCACAGTCCGACGTCAAGGCGCTAAAGGTCTGGAGATCAAAGAACGTGATAGTGTGCTCCTGGTTAGTGAATGCAATGGTCCCCACTCTTAAAAGGAGCTTCATGTACTTGCCTTCAGCCCGTGAGATTTGGGAGTCAATAAGGGAAGCGTATAGTGATGGGGAAAATGCTTCTCAAATTTTTTACTTGAAAACTAAGTTGTGGGACCTAAAGCAAGAGACCCTTTCAGTAAGCACTTACTATTTAGAAAAAACTTCTTTGTGGCAGGAATTGGATTTAATCAGTGTTACAGGTCTCATGCAGCAACTAACAGAAAAAAAATTGAAAAGGAGCGCTTCTTTGAGCTGTTGGTAGGTTTGACTGACTCCTTTGATGATGTATATGGTCGTATTTCAAGCCAGGACCCCTTACCGTCTGTTAGGTAGGCATTTGCTATCCTACGGCGATAAGAATCACAGAAAAAGGTGATGCTTAAAGGGGATCCATTACCTCACCCTACCCCCACTGAGTCATCTACACTGGTTGTTCGATCTGCCGACCAACGGGCCAACAAACGCCCTCTGTGCCACCTCTGCAAGAAGACTGGTCACACCAAGGATACATGCTGGGATCTTCATGGCAAGCCACCTGATTGGAAGCCTAGAAAAGGGTAGAGCCGTGGGTATATGGCAAAGGCATCACAGTTCGAAGAACCTATCTCTCCACCTCGAGGATGTTCAGATGATCAACTAACTAAGATCCTTGAATGACTGGTGGCATTGGAGAGCAGCCACCACAAGCAGCCCACAGCCACCGTCATGAAGCGATGTAATTTTCCATATGCCTTGCTGCCATTAAAGGTATGAGTTCTAGACATCAAGGTTATCAAATCGGAATACGAATCGTGAATTGGAAAACCTATTTTTGGAATTGTGAATTGAAATGTATCGTGAATCGTAAGATTCATGATCATTTGTTAAAGATAACATAAATATAATTTTTCACATAAAAGACATGAAATGAAAATTTATATTTCATAAATTCATAAAACTTATGATTTGAAGAGTAAACAAATAATCTTTAAGGTCAATTGAAATCACTAAAATTCTAAAATTACTACTGCACTTCATAATTCTAACTTAAAAGGACTAAAGTACTAAACATATAATTACTCGCTATCATTATCTCCTAGATTAATGTCACTCAATTCATCATCATCTTGCATCAACAATGCACGACATCCTCTTCTTCCTCTTCCTCCTCATCCCCAGCTTCAACATTTTCTTCATTGTTGTTCTCTTGTCCAACTATAGATTTTGCTTTGTTTTTGGCTTTGGCATTCAAGTTCCATGGACTTAGAAAAAAAACTTAATAAGTATGATGGTATATATTTAAAATTTAAAAAAGAATAATCTAAATTTAATTTCAAGAGAAATATTATACCCCTCTTCCTTTTCTTGCTTGGAGCACCCTCATCAAGAGTAAAACTTTCATGTACATCCATCCATGACTCATCAATCAGTAAGCAAGGATCTCTTTTTCAGTTATCTACTCATCATCAGATTCGATATCTGATAAACATATTGGATCGTAAGTTTCTCCCTTCTCCTCTCTACTTTTTTGTCTCATCTCAAGTTGGAGGTTATACTTGACTAAAACAAGTGCATTTAACCTTTGTTGCTCTAAGCGATTTCTTCGCTTAGTATGCACTTGATCAAAGGTGCTCCAATTTCTGTCACATCTAGTAGCACTACATGTGAGACTTAAAACTCTTATGGCTAATTTTTGTAACTCCTTACATTCTCCTCCATAACTATCCCACCAAAGAGCTATAAAAACAAATGCAACAATATTTTAGAAATACTTCCTAAAATCGAGATGTATTTATAATAAAAAATTAAATTATGAAAATATAGAGAAAATTACCAGGTTGCTTTTTGTCTCTAGTATCTATTGCCATGGTCCTTCCAAAAAAGCCCCTTGGCAGATTTAAATGATTCAAGTTGATGATCAATAATTCTTGTCTTTCTATCTGGAAACATTCTTTCCATGGTTTCATATAAACCATATAAAACTTCACCATCCGCATCAAATTTTTCATCATAATGGAACCTAATAGAACAATAAATAAGATATGTTTTAACAACAATTATTTAAAGTGCATACACTTTAACAATAACTATCTAAAGTGCATATGACTTACTTAGGATTGAGATAATAGGCAGCTGCATGGAGGGGCTGATGTAGTTGTAAATTCCAACGAGTATCGATGATCTTCCACACATTTTTATATCTTGATTGTACCTTTTTCAAGTTGTCAGCAATTTCTTCTTTGGCTTTATCCATTGCTTCATAAATATGTGGCATGGCTGGTCTATAGTCACCGTCCATGAGCCTTAAAACTTTTACTAGTTTAATCACACAGTTCAAACAATATTTGATGGAACCCCAGAACCTAGCATCTTTAAAAACCATGTTCACCACTTCCATACCCTCACTTTTACTAGCATAAGAACTAGAAACCCAATCTTCTGAAACAAACATACTTCGGAGAGCATTCTTTTGCTCCAATATGAATTTAATGTAAGATAAGCAGTTACAAATCTTGTTATTGCCAGTCTAGCTAATTCTTTTCCCTTAGAATACTTTATGTACAAGGTAAGGACCCATGTATGCCTATAGATAAAGGTTGTTATTTTCTTTGCATTTGCAATGGTAGTATGAAATAGCAGAAGTTGCCCAATGTCTTCAAGAATTAAATCAAGGCAATGTGCTGCACAAGGGGACCAAAATAATTTGGTTCTCTTTTCTTCTAACATCTTCCCTGCTGACACAAGATTTGAGGAACCATCTATCACAACTTGCACTACATTATCCTCTCCAATTTCCTCAATCATGTTGTCTAATAATTCAAACATTTTTTAGCATCTTTAATCACACTACTTGTATCCACATATTTTAGTAAAACTGTCCCACCAGGACTGTTTACCAAAAAATTAGTAAGTGACCTCCCTTTACCATCTGTCCAACCATCACAATCAAGGTACAACCCTACTTCTCCCATTCCTTCTTATACTTATCTAAACTTTTGAGAATTTTATCCACTTCTTTTTTCAAGTAAGGAACCCTCACCTCATGATAAGTAGGGGGTTTCAAGCCCCTACCATATTCACCAATAGATTTTAGCATTTGAATAAATAATGGACTCCTTACCAAATTGAATGGTAACGCATTACCATAGATGCATTTACAAATATACTGAATTACAAGCTCTCTATCTTTTAACATCTTATTCATAGTTTTTTGTTTAGTAGATTGAGGCAATTAGACCTTTGTTTGCATTAACATCTTTAGCAGCTGTCCCTTGAAATACTTCAAGACTATTTGCACCTTTACTTTTCTCTTTACCTTCTAGCAATTTAACAAAAGTATCCTTAACATCATCTGGAACATTTGTACAAGCACTAACATTCTCTTTAGTTCCAGCAAAATGCTGTTTCATCCTAGCTACACCACCCCAAGATCTATGTGAGCAATAATTGCATTCAACCAAAAGTCTATGAGGATGAACACTTTTACAATGATCCCATGTAATATCTCTTTCCTTCTTTTTTTTATTTTGAGTCATTGTTGCCAAAACCAAAATAGTACACTACACAGCCACCAAAATCGCCTAAACCATTACAAGCAACAAAAAATTCCCCTAAATCAAAATAGCACAGCCACCAAAGAACCAATAACAACTAACAATATTTTAATAGGGTGGAAAGAAATAGGATTACCAAATGAATAATGTGTGGGACCAGATAAGTGGAAGGAATGGAGACAAAAATAAAGACGCACAGGTTGAAGGAAAAAAAAAGTAAATTGCACAGGTTTTTTTTGCCAAGAATAAACCTCACAGTCGCACAAGAACGTCGATGTCGCACAAGAACAAGAACCTTGCAGTTCCGACCCGGTGGGCTGGTGGCTAAGAACAGAGCATGCAGAAAATAACACAGGGGAGGCGGACTGGAATCTAGAAGCTTGAAGCCTTGAATGTGAATGTCTGACGTGCAGTGATGGGTTCTTGCGGCACAGTAGGTAAATACGAATCTGATTAGGGAATTGGAATATTTATAGGCTATGGTTGGTGAGGTAAATCCCCTCTGATCAGAAGTTAAAAAATGAAAAAAAAAAAACAAAATCAAAGTGGTTTCTGGAGTTGGGTTGCGACAGATCTGACCCGATCTGTATGCAACCCGTCGTACATTGCATAGCAGGAATCGCTGCATGATTCCTGTGATTCTTGTTTGCATCGCACAATTCAGCGGCCAATTCTGATGGGGAAAAGATTCACCATGGGAGTCAAATCTTTTCCCCTCATATTTGCATCGAATCGTGAATCGCACGATTCTGACTACCATGCTGGACATTGTTGGATTGTAGATTCCGGAGCCTCTAACCATATGATTGATTATATTTTCTTATTCAGCATGTATACTCCTGCCAAAACTCGACTTACAGTAAAAATTACAGATGCTCTTCTAATTCCCTTGTTGCTGGTTTTGGGCACATTCGAGTCTCTCACACTCTTACTCTTAATCATGTCCTTCATGTTCCAAATTTAAAGTGCAATTTATAATTTGTCAGTCAACTAGCTCGAGAAGAACGGTGTCATGCTAACTTCTTTGCTACTTATAAACTTTTTCAGGATCTACTCACAAGGACGATGATTGGCATTGCAAAAGAGTTTGATGGGCTCTATTACCTGGATGAGTGTGATAGTCAACATGTTCAATCTTGTAATAAAGTGTCTCTCCCTAGGACTAGTGATTTGGAGTTATGGCACAAACAGTTAGGACATCTGAATTTCCATTATATGAGTCAAATGTTTCCTTCTATTTGCTCTAATAAATACTATTCTGAGTTTTATTGCGATTCTTGTGAGCGAGATAAACATCATTATACTTCGTTTCCTAGCATTCCCTATCATGAATCCAAACCATTCACCACCATCCATAATGATCTATAGGGACCCACTCGCACATCAAATCGCACGCACTCAAAATGGTTCATCAATTTCATTGATGATCACACTCGGGGTCAATTGGGTGTATTTATTAAAAGAACAATCCGATGTCTACCAAACATTCATTGATTTCTACCAAATGATTCACACTCAATTTCAAACTCCTATTCAAATCCTCCACATTGATAATGGAACTGAATACTTCAATACCTCCCTTTCTCATTTTCTCAAAGACAGGGGCATCATCCATAAAAGCACCTGTCCATATAGTCCACAACAAAATGGAATTGCTGAACACAAAAATCACCACATCATCGAGACAGCTTGTGCACTCATGTTCAGTAGCAATGTTCCCACATTTCATTGGGATGATGCTGTTCTTACAGCTACTTTTCTCATCAACTACATGCCCAGTAAGCCTCTCTCATACAAGACACCCTTACAGGTCCTCCATAACCATTACAACCTCCCCTATCTTGAAAATACGTTGCCTCTTTGAGTATTTGGTTGCACGACCTATATCCACCTGCACAATACTCGAAAACTTGATCCAAAGGCCCTTCGTTGTATATTTTTGGGTTATTTAGGCTCCCAAAAGGGATATAAATGTTAGGATCCTCAATCCAAGCGTCTCTATATCACTTGTGATGTCACCTTCCATGAAAATCATGCCTTATATTCCTCGTCCTCAGTTCAGGGGGAGAATTGGAGTGAACCTTAGAGCAAAAATGACATAGTATAAGAAACTAAACTTGAACCCTTCCTAGATCCATTCCCTATCCCTGAGAAACCTAATAGTGAGGAAACTAACAATGAGCCTGTGCCAAGGAATAAGGACAACACTAACTCAGGGGGAGACACCAATCAATAATGGCAGGTCTATACACTGAGACACAGGATAGATGAGACCCATCATGCTCCTGAAGCACTCCATGAATCAAAACCTGAGGCAGATCTAATTGAAGTACAAGCAAGTGAAGATAGACAAGAACAGAGTGACCTCGACTTGCCTATTGCTGTCAGAAAACAACGCAGAACATGTACAAGACATCCCATTGAGTGGTTTGTCTCATATCATGCTCTTACTCCAAAATTTGATGCCTTTGTCTCTCATCTTAACAATATCAGGGTCCCTAACAACATAGATGAAGCCCTGTCTAGTCCTGAATGGAGACAAGCTGTCATGGAAGAAATGAAGGCCCTAGAAGGAAATGGCACCTGGGATGTTGTTGACCTACCTAAAGGCAAGAAAGTCATGGGATGCAAGTGGGTATTTACCCCAAAATATAGAGCAGATGGAAGCCTGGACAACTATAAAGCAAGATTAGTGGCTAAAGGTTTCTCACAGGTGTATGGCATGGACTATACAGAAACGTTTGCACCTGTGGCAAAATTGAATACTATGAGAATTTTACTGTCTCTAGCTGCCAACCTTGATTGGCCGTTGCACCAGATGGATGTAAAGAATGCTTTCCTAAATGGTGAATTGAAAGAGGAAGTGTAAATGAAATTACCTCCAGGATTTCCTGGAAAGCGAGCAACCGAAGTCTGCAAACTAAGAATGTCATTGTATGGGTTGAAACAATCCCCTCAAGCATGGTTTGAGAAATTTGCTCGAGCCCTCAAGACACAAGACTACATGCAGGGCCAAAGTGATCACACTCTGTTCTTCAGACATCTGAATGGAAAAATAGTAATCCTAGATGTTTATGTGGATGATATTGTCCTCACTGGTGACGACCTAGCAGAGATTGATCGTGTTAAAGGAGCATTGAACTAGAGTTTTCAGGTTAAAGACCTAGGAGAGATGAAATATTTTCTCAAAATGGAAGTAGCCAGATCAAAAGGGGGATCTATATCTCTCAAAGGAAGTATGTCTTGGATCTACTGAAGAAAACAGGTATGTTGGGTTGCAGACCCAAAGATGTTCGTATAACAATCAACAAGATTGCAGAAGATGAAGATCTGGGAAGCCAGTTGACATAGGGAGATATCAGCGAATGGTTGGGAAATTGATCTATTTGTCACACACTCAGCCTGACATTGCATTTGCAGTCACTGTAGTAAGCCAACACTCCCATGATTCGAAGCAGAAACACTTAAATGAGGTATACATAATCCTCAGATACTTGAAGGGCTTACCAGGATGTAGCCTCCTATTCAAGAAGTTAGATCAGTGAAATGTAGAACTTTTTACAGATGCCGATTGGGCTGGTTACCAAGATGATCGAAAGTCTACTTCAGGATACTTCACCTTTGTGTGGGGTAACTTAGTTACCTAGAGAAGTAAAAAAACAGAGTGTAGTGGCAAGGAGTAGTGCTGAAGCGTAATTCAGAGGTATAGCTCTTGGAATTTATGAAGGTATTTGGGTGAAACGAGTACTTGAAGAATTGAAAATGAAAATGACGCGACCAATCAAGCTCTACTCAGATAATATGGCCGCAATTAATATCTCCCACAATCCAGTACAACATGATCAAATGAAGCATGTGGAGATAGACAAGCACTTTATAAGAGAGAAAATTGATGAAAGGATAATTGAACTCATATATATTCCCTCAAAAAGGAAGACAGCAGATATCCTCACAAAAGGGCTTCCTCAGGAGAAATTTGAATACTTCACTGGCAAGTTGGACATGATTGATATCTATGCTCCAACTTGAGGGGGAGTGTAGAAGATGCAGTGGAATATTAGGAGGAATATTAGTGATTTGATTGTGTATATATTTAGGAGATAATTAGGGATATAATTGATTATTGTAATCACTATTTTTCCGGCCACCATTATTGGCCTTCCTTGTTTATAGATGTTAATCAAATGAATCAAATGTGTGGAAGAATTATACAGGTAAACCATACTTGTGTTGTGTCAATCTTTAATAAGTTATGTTACATGGGTCATAGGCATTTTCTTCCACAAAATCTCCTAAAAAGGATCTCTTTTGATGGGAAAGAAGAACATAGGACTCCACCAATTGAATTAACTGGAGATGAAGCACTTCTGCAATTAGAACAATTGGGTGATGTGTCATTCAGAAAATTTCATAAATGAAAACGTCATGCAATCACTAAGGCTTACAATTGGAGGAAAAAAAGCATTTTTTTCCAATTGTCGCATTGGAAAAATTTGTTGATACAACATAATCTTGATGAGATGTATATAGAAAGAAATGTTTCTGATAATATTGTATCAACGGTGATGGATTTAGTTGGAAAGATGAAGGACACATTGAAAAGCAGGTATGATTTGATGGACTTGGGCATTAGGAGTAATATACATCCAATTGAAGATGGTAATAATGTTTTAAAGCCTCGTGCTCCTTACACATTGTCCCCTAAAAAGAAATCGGCCCTTTGTGAATTCTTAGCTAACTTAAAGGTACTTGATGCTTTTGCATCTAACCTTTCAAGGTGTGTCAACATTCAAGAACAAAAAATATTTGGTTTGAAGTGTCATGATCATCATGTTCTATTGCAAGAAATATTGCCAATTGCAATACGTGGGCTATTACCTCCCCAAGTATGTGAACCAATTATAGAACTAGGAAGATTTTTTAAGAATCTTTGTTCAAAGTGCTTAACATGTGAAGAACTTGACAAAACTTCAATATCAAATAATATTAACCTTGTGCAAGTTAGAGACTATCTTTCCACTTGCCTTCTTTGACGTTATGGTTCACTTGCCAATACACTCGGTGAACGAGGCAAGAATTGGTGGTCCAATTCAATATCGTTGGATGTAACCCATAGAAAGGTAACATATCAAGCAATATATAACTATTACATTTATAGTATATCATTCAAAACAACCTAAAGTCTGTTTTTTTTTTTTTGCATAAGGTATTTGCGATCGCTGAAATCAAATATTCGCAATAAGGCTCGACCTAAAGGATCAATTGCAGAAGGATATTTGGCAGATGAATGTCTTACATTTTGCTCATGATATTTGAAAGATTTTCCTACAAAGTTTAATATCCCACGTAGGAATGATGACACCAATGCTGACATCCACAATGAGTTTTGGATATTCAAGAAAAATGGTGAAGCTACGGGACATTTTGAGGCAATCCATCTTTACCATGAAGAGTATTGTCAAGCGAAGATGAATGTACTCTAAAACTGTGAAGAAGTTTGGCCATTTATAGAGTACGTCAATCTTACTTGAAATTAGAATGCATTTGTTATCATATATATATATTTGTCATTTCTATTAAAAATATTTAGGGAACATAAGAGAGAACTTGAGGCCCAAGGTCTAATGACTGAGTTAAGACAACAAAAGGAATTTCTAAAATGGTTTCATTCACGAGTAAGTAATAATACTTGCAACCTTGTTTGTTTTTATTATATTAGTACTGAAGAAATAGTTTTTATTTGCACAAGTGACCACGATGTCAACAGAAGGTCATGTAAGTACTGAACTCATAAGTTTATCAATTGGTCCAATGAAGGTGGTTAATCGCTACTCTATGTTTATTGTCAATGGATTTTGCTTTCACACAAACGATCGAGCAACAGGGGAAAAAACTCAAAACAATGGAGTCATGGTTAAGGGAGATGACACCAGTTCTGATAAAGAATATTATGGTGTGTTAAAGGATATTTATGAGTTATCCTATATCGGGAACAAAAAAAAATATACTTGTTTAAGTGTCATTAGTGGGATGTCTCTCGCTATGACAAAGGATATAAAGTTGACCAATATGGGTTCACAAGTATCAATACTCAATATTCTTTACAAACCAATGAACCTTTCATTCTAGCATCTCAAGCAGAGCAATTTTTTTTAATGACATTGGTAAACATGGTTGGCTTGTCATTGTCAAAACTAATCCATGTGATTTGTTCAATATGTCATTTGAGAATGATAGTGATGTTAATGTTGCTATGACTGATGATGAGGCTTA
This sequence comes from Vachellia collinsii, assembly GCA_006871305.1. Lineage (NCBI taxonomy): Eukaryota > Viridiplantae > Streptophyta > Magnoliopsida > Fabales > Fabaceae > Vachellia > Vachellia collinsii. The sequence goes on along the minus strand of QFDD01000339.1, from coordinate 16,467 downwards.
TCGGCAATTGGTGGTTGACTTAAATATTTATGATGGAAGTCCTATACAACCTGATATTATCATTAACTTGTATGGAGAAGATGCACAACCCCAGAGATTTATTCAAGTAGGAGAATCATCACAGAGAAGAAATCATAACTCTGCAGAGATTGGATTTATCGATGATAATGAAACTGATTCATCAGTTCATGAAGATACTAATGATGAAGATATGTTTGATGAATATGATAGTGATACGAAAAATAAAGTAGAACAAAATAAATCAGAAGATGCTGGTACAAGTGATAATGCAACAGAAGACTCAGTTGATTGAAATCACTGTCTCATATGGTACCTTTTAGTAATTTGTAGATTAAGTCATCATAACTTGAATGTGTTTTTAGATTATCATTGCTTATTTATGAACAAAACTTGGACATTTTTTCAGGGTAATGCAAGTGATAATGCAACAGAAGACTCAGTTGATTGAAATTACTATCTCAAATGGTAGCTTTTAGTAATTTGTAGATTAAGTCATCATAACTTGAATGTGTTTTTATATTTTCATTGCTTATTTATGAACAAAACTTGGACATTTTTTCAGGATATGTCAGGACTAAGAAGAGGCCGAGGTAGTAGAGTTTCTTCATTTATTAGATCGCATGACGACACACGCAGTGGAGGTAATTTCTCTACACCTCAATCAAGACCTATCATTTTATCTCAATCACGACAGTTGCAACTTGAGGAAATACCTGCAAATTCTCCCTCTACTTAAAATAGAAGTGCAGCTGTATTCTTAAATTATATTTAATACAAATACCTAATCTACATCACATGTAAATTTTACCTGTTTTAATTATCTCACATTAATGATAGGTTCTTCTAACACCATAAACAAGAGTAGAGGAGTTTATAAGTCTATTAAAGTGGACCTGAGAACCAAACTTGGGGCAAAAATACCTGTAAAAATTTCAAATTCCATGGCAAGAGCGGTAGGTCCAGAAGCAAGAAACCTTGCTAGTTATTGTGGTTATAATGTTAGGACCACAGTTACATTTAAATATGGTGCTGAGTGACATATTATTTCTCAAAATTCAGTGATCAAATGATGTTGAAAGTGAAGGTAATCTATCATTCCAATACACATGCACATGCATATATTTGTTTATGTTTTCATAACAAGTATTTATGTTTCTTTATTTTAGGACAAATTTGAAAATATTGATATAAGAAATGAAGAAAAGTTTGAGAAGACTATCAAGATTAATTTGCAAAATGCCTTCAGAAATTGGAAGACTAACTTGCACCGTCACTACAAGAAATATGTTTCTGATGAGGATAAGTTGGATAATCCTCCTCCAAATCTTAGTTTTCAAGATTGGGAGAGATTATTAACTTATTTTCAATCTGATGTATTTAAGGTATCTTTCTAACCACTTAAGTGAATAGCATTTTAATTTATTCATTAAATTCTTGTTATTGACTGAACTTGTGGTAGAATAAAAGTGCAAGAAATATGAATAACCGAGAAAAACAAGTGACAAAACATACTTGCGGTCCATGATCATTTGCAGAGATTGACTACGCTGTAGTAAGTTCAATGTCTTTTCACTTTAATTTATCCTATTAATCATATTTTCATTTTCAAATATACTATTTGTTATCATTGTGCATTATACTTTGTAGAGAGACCCCATCACTGGACAGCCTGCACCGCCTGACCAGTTGTGGGAGTTAACACATACTATAAAGGCTTCAGAGGGACAATTAGTTTAGGCAAATCCACAATCTGAACAAATTCACGTATGGTTTTATCTTTTTCAATGTTGAGTAAATGAATTTTATTTTTATTTAATTTGTTTCATATTTCAATTTTAGATTCGCATTCAAGAAATTATTCAACAACAAGAATAAGAGTTGGAGAGTGATACTCGAATGACCTCTGATGACATACTAACAGCTGTTCTTGGAGAGAGGTCAGGGTATGTACGAGGAAAAGGATATGGTGCATAGCCTTCAAGGAAGAGAACTCGCACTCATTCTAGCGATACTTCAATTATGGAGGATGTGCGTAACAAGTTACATGAAGAGTTTGATAGAAAATTCCAAGAGGAGTGAGAAAAGATGGCAGAAGAGCGCACAAGGATGGAGTCAAAGTAGGAGAAGATGGAAGCAAAGCATGCACAACAAATTTAAAATGAACAGAAATGATGCAAACCCAAGGATGAGAGTGGTGCTTTTCTAGCTGATGCATATAAAAAGGTCAGCGGGAGGGTTTTATTGGATTTGGGTTCCTAAATTTTGTTACCTTGTATAATGTGAGCATTGGTAGTGCAGGTTAAATTGATGTGCTCATATTGTAAAAACCATGATGAGAATGAAGTCCCTGATCCTTACTATGGTGGACCACAAGGGTTTGAAAAGGTAATGATTTAGTTACTGGTTGCTTCTAGCAGATCATCATTTGTCGAAATTGTCTATGGAACTTTAATTTTTACGAATCTCTGTGTGTGTGTGTGGCAATGTAAATGTTAATAGTTTAATTTGCAGGTGTCTTTAAAATACTGACAACCATAATTATTTTTTAATTTTAATAGTTTGTGTATTTCTTTATTTTTTACATGGAATTGATAGTGTTGAAAGTGCTTATTGGACTAAGTTCATCCCAATCATATCAAGGTTCCTAATACATGTCTTATAACAGCATGATGAAAGTAGCAGTACTAGGCAAGATGGATGAAGCTTTGGTCAAATGGCAACTGTGGGTTGGTTATTTATTTTCAGTTTCAACAAATGTACTTTCACCTTTTTTTCTTCATTGTTATCATGTTAGTTATGATATGAGTCTACTGTGTGATGATTCTTAAATTGAGCATTCTCATGCAGCTAAGTATGGTTTTAAATGCTCAAAAATGTACTGTGTTATTTGGTTTTTTTTTTGGCCCAATAAGATGTAGGGCATTCATATAACAAAGCAAAAAAAGTGTTTTATTATTTTTTGTTTTTAATTAATTGTAGATTGTTCTCATTTATTTCTAACTGACAGATAATAAAATCGTTCTCATTTATTTCCAATGGTAGCTAATGAAAATGTTCAATATTTAGATTTCTTTCAAAGAGTAAAAGCAAGAGCTATTTGAGATGGTATGGTCACTAATATGCATTAGCATCATAATTTTTTGGTCACATAATTTTCTCTTGTAACATTTTATTGCAGGTGGTCTTAATAATATTCTTTCCATGTGGTTCCAGGTTAGCATTCCCATTTGGTTCATATTGGATACCAGGCTTGGATGTTTATCTGTTCCTTTGTACACACCCCAACGCTTTCTGCAAAGATGTATTCGGTGGACCTAAACATTGTTGGCATGGCTGAAGATGATAAGGTAAATGAACATGTAACCAAAAGCAATTCACCTGTCTTTATCTGTCTTAATTGTATGGAATATTTATATTCTTGGGAGTACATGCGATCAAAGCTCCCAGGAATATTTAATTAGAAGGTTGGTCGAAAATGAGAACTCTTTGGAATCTTGGTCTGTTTTCTGAAAGTACCTACAGTCAAATAGAAAATTTAAAGTTTGAGCATTACAAAACAGAATTTAAGTCATTGATATCATTTCAACTGCAAATTATCCCGTCTTGGTTCCCATGTGGCCAAGTTAGCATTTCTGCATGGTTTGGTAATGTCTTTTTATCATTAACTTCATTCCAATACTGCAATAAAATGATAATGATTTATTTTAATGAGAATTTGAGAATTGACATTTCTTGCGATCAAAATACTGGGCATTTCTTAATGGTGCTATATGATCTTGAATTCATCATCTATCTTTCTTGCAAATACATAGATGTTTCAATTTACCAGTGTTCCTATAATTCTTTTGTGCTTTTTACACATTATTATTGGCTTTCATAATTGATATAAATTTTATGCAAGACTGCCTTTTTTTTTTTTTACCTTTGTTGCAATCCTTTAATGCATGTATTAAGTGGAATTACAAGGAGGCTTGTAATAATTAACTGTCAACCATCCAAAATAATGTCTCTTCCAATAAACTTGCTAAAAGAAGTTAATAAAGTCTTTCTATAAATCTGCAGGTTAATTTTGCCAATCTTTTTTTGTCCTGTCTTGGTAAGAACTATTTGCAACAATGTTTCTTTCATTTAGGGTTGCTAATATTTTCTCCTTTAGGAATACTTGCTCCTTTGTTTTATCATGGGTGGTTCCTCCTTTCAATTGTTTACTTTTTGCATTGCTTATTCTCATAAATGAATTATCCTCTAATTTGAAATATTGTGATAAACAACTAAGTGGGTGGATGTTCTTGCTTTACGATGCTATATGAATGCATTCTCTTTGCATATTTTGCTTCAATGGTCAACTAATATTTCTAAGAAGCAAAATTGTAATTTTTGCCCTGAATTTGAAATTTTTCACGTGCTATCCACACACACACACACACACACACTCTGTTCATATATTTCAAATTGAAACACTTTATGTGGGAGGTAGACTATGAGAGGAGGTGAAGCAGTAATTTGCACACTCATTTGGAGACTGTTGTGACTGAACTATAGGGAAGGAAGAATGTTGTCATTTTTTGGGGTAGCTTGTCTGTTTCAACAAATTTCTTCCAGTTTTGCTGCCAGCTCAATCATTTTGTGTTCTAGATGCATTTCATTCTTAGTTTGTAAAATTACTGCTCATAAATATGTTGTTTGAATACTTAGTTGTTCCGTAGACAATTTGTTTTCTCCTAGGTAGACATCATATTCCAAATTGATTAATTGATCTTTTTATATGTATTATTTATGTCTAGGTTATTAATTACGTACTAGAAAAGATGGTCCTTGACAAACCATTGGATAGCATAAAGTTGACATTGGTTTGTTACCATGAGTACAACATCAAACAGGTGGGGATGGATCTTTCCAATCTGGATTGAAGCCTTGGCAAAAGCTTAGGCCTTCTACTGAAATACTGTACAACAATCTGGCAAGCTTTCCAGATGTCTATAATGTTGTCCCTTGATAGTGTATATGACAGTTAACGATGAGATTGAGCAAGTCTAAGCATTTAATACTATAATTGAACTACTTTCAAGAATGAATATTTTAGTTTCCTATGGAAACTGATGTAATTAAATGATGAGATAAATGAATTGGAAAATTGTAAGCTTCTCGTGCAACGCACGGGGGAGGATGTTCTAGTTAATGAGCATATCAAGAAATATGCCCTAGGCTTTTGGTAAGGGAAATCTAAAAACTCTTGCTGGTGCAATTCTTGGTGCTTTCAATGATAAGGAGCCAGCTTGTCATCCTTCAATGTGGGATGCCATGTTACGTACTTTTCTCCAAAAGATTCCCTGATGGCTGGACTTGATTGAACTTTCAGAAAAATGTACTTAGTCATTTATTTCTCAATTATATTTTTGTATTTTTAATGCATTTATAGTTATTGAGACTAAAAAAAGATAAAACAACTGTGATATACATTAACATAAGAATGATATTAATTTTCTGAAAGATGAATGAATTGGAAGAAATTGATGAAATAATTAGGAATTATAAGCTTCCCATGTAACGCATGGGGGAACACTTCTAGTTATCTTGAATATCTTTCCTTCTTGATTCACAGGTTCTGCAAGAAGTATATTGAAGTTTTACTCCATTCGCCAAACAACTGTTTGGCAAGGTTTTTACGTCATCATAGACAAAGTAAGGTTTACACAATTTTTTTTTATCTGTGTTACTTTTTTCTTTTTTGAAATATGGGAGTTATAAGCATAGTTTCTTTTTAATTTAATTTCCCCGGATATTAAGAATACTCTACTCATCCTGGCCCTTATTTGTTCTTTAGAGAAGAGTTGTAATAAAATGGATTATGATATAGCCCCTGTTTTCTTCCTTTGGTTTCTAATAATCATAACAAGCAACTTGTTATTGACTAGTTCAATTTCTTAATCTGGCATTTTCTTTTGTTTAGCATGCATAGATATACAAATATGATCTAAATGCTTATTTTTGAAAGAATTTAGTATTATTTCTGACTTTGGAACAGACAAAGAAAATTCCATTGGATGAGATAAAGAAAGAGTTGAAGGCTTCCGATGTGTTGCAAGAGGCTGTTGAGGAGCTGTTGCAAGTACATTCCATGAAGTCATTGACAGAGTTGGAAGGTTCATGATTTCCTGATTAATGACTTAGAAATTGAATTAATTTTAATATATTGCAATTGGTGAATGCAAGATCCATCTAAATAGCCATCAGAATGTGGGTGCAATCCTCTGATGCTTGGCATATTGGTTTCAAGAAGGTTATTAGTGGAGACTTTTTCGTATTCTCCTCCAATTCGACCATGTGTCTGTACTGAGTGAAACTAATGGTGTGCAACATGAAATCATTTATGCTTTGGATTTTTTTAATTGGCTACACATTGCATCCCCCTTATTAGATAAGGGAAAATTCTCATTCTTTTTTTTTCTCCTTTTTTTTGTCATGAAGCACTTATCATTTCCATAAACTTTCATGCAATAGTTTCAGACTTAGCTAGAGAATGTATGTTGTGTAGCTTATATGCAATCTAAATCTGTTGGTATTCAGAGAGACTTGGGAGCACTGGAGAGAGGTCAGGGTATATAAGAGGAAAAGGATATGGAGCAGAACCTTCAAGAAAGAGAGTTTGCCCTTAATGTAGTGATCATTCAGTTGTAATGGATGTACGCAACAAGTTACTTGAAGAGTTTGATAGAAAATTCTAAGAAGAGCGAGAAAAGATGCATGGAAGCAAAGCATACAAAGATGGCAAAAGAGAATGCGAAAATGGAGTCAGAGTGTGCACATTTTGAGCAGAGGATACAACAAATGGAGCAAAGAAAGCATGCTCAACTAGCTATTTTTGTGCAACGAGGGCAATCTTAACTAACATGTGCTTACCATAAAATTTTTAATCTCTTTAACAAATGTATATATTTTAGTGATTTTGAAGAATCTCTTTTTCCCTTTTTTAGTTTAGAATTTTGAAAAATCATGTGAACATTATTGATTTATAATATATTAATTTTCATTCTTCAAATTCATGTGTACATTACAGATTTTTTATTTAAATGTAAGAAAAAAAAAGAAAAAAAATTATACCAAAAAAATAAATGTAAAATAAAAAAATTCACCTTCAGTGGCGACAATACAATAATATACTTGCCACCCATGCGCACGTGTCGGGGGCCTTCAGCGGCGACCATTTTGTCACCGCCTAAGCCATACATCAATGGCTACACCAACATCGCCACCCATTCTCCCTTCAGTGGCGACACATAGTCACCGCCTAATCATCCATTCAGTGGCGACATTTTAGTCACCACCAAAAGTTAGCTTTCAGCGACGACTATCAAATGTCACCGCCAAAAGCTTCAGCTACAGCTTCTTCTACGACGACCTGGCGGCGATCTTTTGTCGCCGCTGAAAAGTCTTTTGGGGCAACGGATTGCCTTTCAGTGGCACAAATGTCACCGCTGAAGGCTTATTTTTTTGTAGTGCATATTGCCAATAATTATCCATAATAGATAATATAATAATTAGAAAATAAATTTTTAATCATATAATGATTATATTATTGAAGTCATCATCACATACACGATTTATATAGTCAAAATATGTTTTTTCCCTCTTTTATTTAAAAGATAGAGATCTAGAGAGAATCGTATTGCAGATTTGACGAGGAGAGTATCAAAGATACTATCATTTGTATATAACCCAATGAAAATAAATTTCTTCAAAGCAGAATAGTCTTTGGCAAAAAATAATTAATGGTTAGGAGTCATTTTTACCCAAGAGTTTTTGCAAAGTATCACTGGACTCCCAAAAGTTTTTTTAGGATACACTGATTGGAGATTGGTTTTGTTTATGAATAGGACTTACTAGAGAATGACAATAATGGAATAGGGAATGACAAAAATGGAGTGGGGAATGACAAAATTAGAGATTGTTGTTGAAAGCTCATTCAAATAAACTCTATGACTCATTCGAATAAAGTCATCATCTTTTGAATATTCGAATGAACCTTTGAGATGAGGATTAAAATTTTTAAAACTCATTTGAATAAACTATGTGACTTATTCGAATGAACTCTATTGATAATAATGGAATAGAGAATGACAAAAATGGAGTAGGGAATGACAATAATGGATATTGGTTTCAAAAGTTCATTCTAATGAACTATGTAACTCAGTCGAATGAAGTCATCATCTTTTGGATATTCAAATGAACCTTCGATATGAGTATTGAATTTTTTTGAAATTTAATTTGAATTAATTATGTGACTCATTCGAAAGGACTATGTTGACAATAATGGAATAGGAAATGACAAAAAGGGAGTAGGGAATGACAATAATGGAGATTGGTTTTGAAAGCCCATTCAAATGAATTATGTGACTCATTTGAATGAAGTCCTCATCATTTTCAGTTTAACTCAGGGAAAATGTGGTCTTTTTCCAAACATTTTGAAATCCCTATTTGGTCAAGCATCCTGATTTGGGATTATGGAAATTCAAAATCCTAATTTTTCCTTTTGTAATTTTTAAAGGTTTATTCTTGGTATTCTCCCTTCAATTTTTGAAATATTATTATTAGTAGAAAAATTGTAATAGAATATTTATAATTTAAATAATGTTCAATTGTACAAAATTTCACATCATTTTGACTATTAAATAAGATTTGAAGACCCAAATTGCAGAGACCGGCCGATAGGTTGCCCGTCCATTCTAATAGTTTTAGCCATTCTGAACATCCAATGGTTTTGTGGATGTTGTTGCTGAGTTTTTGGGATCATGTTCATTCTCTACATCAAATGAAGATGATTCTTCTAGCTCTTCCATGGGTCTTAGGTCTACCATTATATCTCTGAATGTAAGATTTAGACAAATTATTGATAACTAGCAAAAGGGTGAGCTTTTTTCAGGGATTCTGGATGACAATCACAATAGTATGGGAATAGTGTTGGTCGAGGGAGAGGGGTTTAGGAGTTTATGACAAACATTATCTCAGTGGAGTTTATTTTAGTAAGGAAGATGATGGTGTGGCTTATGACGTGGCATAGGGTCTGATATGGCTATGACAATCAACATGATAGTCAACCATTAGTTGACCGTTAGCTTTTGTTAGTCCAAGGCAAAATTGCATCGTTTTCAACACTTCCGGAGCAACATTGCCCCTCAAAAAGATTCCGGACACCTAATACAACTTCATGAATATTTCTGGGGCAAATTTACCCTTTAACCCTAACAAAATATCTTAAAATCATCAATAACAAGCGATATCTCACTGTATCTTCCTTACAAAAATAACAACTATGCCACATGTACAAGGGCTTCTTGGATGAATATAAATATAGGTAAATATGATAACCAAATACATAAATCTGGAAAATGTTTCTTTGCAACAAGAGCTTGAATCAAGAAATAGAAGCCCCATTATCTCTTGCATGAGACTCAAACCAATCACAATATCACATGAATACAAATATTTGCTATTTCAAACAAAGTAAAAGATGCCAAACAATCACAAAAGCATTCTCACCTATGCAACCCACTAAAGAAAGAAATACATTATTAATTATTTTTAATGTTTATGGAAACAACCACATACATTACCCACACAGACATGTATACCAATAGGTTCCAAGTCTCAAGTCCAAAACATTATATATAAAAGTGGGAGGCCATGATATGTCACGATGAATAATAGGAGTTGAACAACTATGATGCATTTGGAATAAAGCATTAGCCACACCTTTAACAACATGCACCCTCTTATTCCAGGTAAACTTAGTGGCTTCTTCCTTATTCTTTAATATGTTATTCAAGCTGCCACCTTGCAATAACTCATAGACCAACAAGGAGAATTGTGAAATGGATTAGAACCCATATAGCTTCAAAATGTTACGATGTTTGATTTCTGGCAAAGCCTGAATCTCACTTGTAAAAGCTTTCTGGTTTGAGATTTCTCCACTTGGCATTGAATGATGCTTCTTTACAATAACAACTTCACTTTTAGGCAACTTAGCCTTATAAATTCTTCCTTAGTTTGCTTTCCCAGTAAGATATATAACTGTTATCAAACTCCTCTGTGGCTTTGATGACATCTTTGTACAATATCTCTCTTTCAAGACTCCATAAAAAAATAAGCAACTTCCAGCGAAGCTTTTGCATCTTTGGTTTTCTCTTTTGTTGCTATTCAAAGAGAAATGAAAGATGGTCCAACAACTGCTAATAGCAAAATGGAAAGATGCCCACACCTATTTGATCAAGTTGGACCGCACTAATTACTCTATGTGGCTCACTCACGCTTTGCCTATCATCAAAGGCTATAAGCCAAAGGGGTTCATTAATGGGACAAATTCTGTGCTCCCTAATATCTCATAGAAGGTGATGGTTCTCAGCTTAACCCAACATTTGAGGAGTGGGAATCGGCAGACCAACTTCTCCTCAAAAATGGTAAATGTCTCAACATCTGTTGGTTTGTGGGACACCGCGAAATAGTTTAGTGGTGTTCAAATGAAATCTTGTTTGTTGATGTTGTGATCTGAGGTTCAGCATACTAGGAAGGCTACGATGAAGATGAGTGACTACTTAGCCAAACTCAAGAGCATCTTAGAGAAACTCTCTTGTCCAAAGTTTGATCTCCGTTCCAGATCTCGTCATTCAAGCACTCATAAGACTAGATGGTGTGTACAGCCTGGTGGTTGTCCAGATTTCTCAAAAGGCTGAGACTCTCAACTAGATTGAGTTGCAGTCATCTATATGTACCTTCGAGAGTCGTCTTGATCAGTTGAACCAGTTCATGAATCTCTCTATCTCAAAATAATTTGACTCATTTTGCTAAATCTCTTGCCAACTCAAGCTCTAGGACTCAAAACTCATAGTGAGGGGGATGAAGTACTCGTGGTTGATATGGTGATGCAGGACAGGGAGGGAAAAGAGGAGAATATATGATTAGGGGAGGAAGAGAAACTAGAGAGAAAGGAGACAAGTATAGAGATTCAAAGGGTAGAAAGAAAATATTATTTTTCCAATTCAAAAAGCTGCTTACAATGAAAATATGAGGCCTATTTATAACCTCACTCAAACCCTAGGATTAATCAAATTTGAATTTTAAAATAAATGCTAATCAAATAAAAATCAAATCCAAGATTTTGCTAAATCAATTCGAAATTCAAAATAACTACTAATCAAATCATATCTGCAAATCAAACTTGTGATATATGATAGTCTTCAAATCTTTTCGGGATCCTCCTTGATCTTTTATGATTCCCATCATTTCCCCCTGGCGGAGAAGAACTCAACTCCGTGGAGGTACAAAGCTGAAAAGAGTCAAGCAAGGTAGGATCAATCTTGCAAAACTCATCCTCTGCAATCCAGGGGACGTTGGCATCACAGGATCCCTTCCAACAAATGAGATGGCGACAAACAGCACCTTTGGGAGTGAGAACAGTCTGGTCGTCCATTATAGTATCACTCATCTCCTTCGGTCGGGTGACTATCAGCAATAGTGGGACAGGAGCAACATGTTGCTGGGAACTTGGAGAATCATCACTAAACAAGGGGGACGCTGAAAAGTGCCTCGATAAGAAAGAAGATCCTCTACGTTAAAGACTGAACTAATGGACATGTTAGGAGGTAACTCAAGCCTATAAGCATTAGGACCAAGTTTCTTGAGGATGCGAAAAGGGCCAGAGGCACGGTGTGCAACTTTTTGAAGGAATTTTTGAGGTAACGCTCAGGGGGAATATGTGCCATGACATAATCACCTTCACTAAAATGTTGAGCTCGTCGATGAGCATCAGTAGTTAATTTGTATTGATTGTTGCTAAGTGCCATTTTACGTTTAATCTTAGCATGTAACTCATGAAGGCAATGGGCGAGGGATTCAGCGGATTTAGAAGTATGGGCTGTCAATGGCAAAGGGATCAAGTCAATGGGTTGCTTCGGGTTAAAACCTTGAATGACCTCAAAGGGACTCTTTCCAGTAGATCGATTGGTGGAGCTATTGTAAGCGAATTCAACTGTAGGCAAAATAAGATCCCAATTACCCAACTAAACTACGAAGCAGATTTCCCAGGCTACGATTGGTGACTTCAGTTTGACCATCAGTTTGAGGATAGAAAGCAGAGAAAAATTTCAATTGGGTACCAAAATGTTTCCAGAGGGTCTTCCAAAAATAACTGACAAACTTGGCATCACGGTCTGATACAATAAACATGGGTAATCCATGCAAGCGCACAATTTCCTTAAAGAATAGCTTAGCTATGTGGGATGCATTAGTGGTCTTGCTACAAGGGATGAAGTAGGCCATTTTTGAGAATCTATCAATGACAACAAGAATGGAGACATGTTGGTGTACTGTCCGAGGCAAGCCAAGATAAAGTCCATGCTAAGGTCCTTACAAGGCACGTCTGGGATGGGTAAAGGAGTATACCATCCTGTATTCTACTTCTTGGCCTTCAAAGTTTGACAAGTATGACACTGAGATAAAATCCTACCAACATCACATCTAAGGGAAGCCCAATAAAATCGATCCTTAACTACGACAGTAGTCTTATCCGGACAAAAATGACCAGCTAAACCCCCAACATGGAGTTCCCAAATGAGAAAGTTTCTCAAAGATGTGCAGGGAACGCACAGTTGAGTGCCACGAAATAAGTACCCATTCATAATGAGAAAGTCTGGGTGATGATGGCGAGGTCCATCTTTGACCTCTTGATAAATGGTGCCAAAGTCAGTACATGATGCATAATCATCCGCTAATCGATTAAGGCCAATAACGCTAACACTCATAGTGTGCAAAAGACTAAGTCGACGACTTAAAGCATCTGCGACCTTGTTTTCAGTTCCTGCACAATGTTTGACAACAAAAGTGAACTCTTGAAGAAATTCGGCCCACTTAGCATGCTTGGGATTCAGATGTTTTTGCAAGTTTATAAATTTAAGAGCTTGATGGTTAGAATACACAACAAATTGTTGGGACAAAAGATAGTATTTCCAATACTCAAAGGACCTAACTAGAGCATAGAACTCCTTATCGTAAGTGGAGTACCGATGTTTAGCCTCATTAAGTTTCTCACTAAAGAAAGCAACAGGGTGATCTTCTTAACTTAGGATACCACCAATTCGAATGCCTGAGGCATCGCAAGCAACCTCAAAGCACTTGGAAAAATCAGGTAAGGCTAGTACTGGGGCTTCTGAAAGTTTGTGCTTGATGGTTTGGAAAGCCCATGATGCAGCAACACCCCAGTTGAACTTTTCTTTCTTGAGACAATCAGTGATAGGGCTCATGATGGTGCTAAAATCTCGGATGAAACGTCGGTCAAAAGATGTTAAGCCAAGGAAACTACAGACTGCTTGAAGGAATTTGGGTTCTAGCCATTCACTGATGGCTCTAACCTTCTCAGGATCGGTGGCTAAGCCCTTTTCGGACACAATAAACCCAAGGAAAACTACTTCCCTATGAAGAAAAGAACACTTAGGAAGGTTGACATAGAACTTTTCTCGCCTAAGTGTACGGAATACTTGGTGAAGATGTTGCAAATGTTTAGTTTCAAACTTGCTGAAGATGAGATTGTCATCAAAGTAGACAACAAGGAATTTTCCTAAGTAAGGTTGTAGGAGGTAGGTCATAACTCTCATGAACGTACTAGGGGCATTAGTAAGGCCAAAAGGCATAACTAACCATTCATACAACCCATCCTGCATCTCAAATACAGTTTTCCATTCATCTCTAGGTCGGATTCTAATTTGGTGGTACCCGCTACGAAGATCAATTTTGGAAAACCAACTAGAGCCAAAAACTAGGTCAAGCATGTCCTTAAGTCTTAGGATAGGAAACCTGTACTTGATAGTAATTTTGTTAATGACTCAACTATCCACACACATTCTTCAAGTACCATCTTTTTTCGGAGTTAGCAGGGTAGGTACGACGCACGGGCTTAAGCTATGTTGGATGTACCCCTTTTCTAACAATCTGTGAACTTGCCGATTAAGTTCCTCCCTATCTCTAGGATTCATTCAATAGTGTGGTAAGTTAGGTAGTTGGGACCTAGGGATGAGGTCAATAGTGTGCTAGATGTCCCTCATAGGAGGTAAATCAGAAGGAAGCTCATCTGGAGTAATGTCCTTAAATTCATCCAAGAGATGGGAGACCTCCTTTGACATCTTAGTACTAGTTATAGCAGTAACCTTGCTAGAAAACTTGGAGATCACCATAAAGATAAATTGAGCAGTCTTGGACTCATGAGCAAATTGGGGCACGGTCAAGAGGTGAACGTTATAGGGCTTAGGTGTGGGGCACTTTGTGCCCTCAGGGTTCTTGTCCTTGAACTCAGGTCTTATAGGTCGTAGGAGGATAGTTTTACCCTCATGCTTAAACATGTGAGTGTTTGCTCGACCACGAATGGTGACATCATGGTCGTAAAGCCAAGGGTGCCCAAGTAAGATGTGAGAGACATCTATAGGAATGACAACACAAAGGATCTCTTCCCGATAGTCTCCTAAACAAAGGGGTACCCGGTATTGGTGTGTGATGGTTAAGGAGGCATTGTTAACCCAAGCTACGCGAGTAGGGGTAGGAAGAGGTTCTGTAGTGAGGCCAAGATGAGAGACACCGCGGCTAGAAATCACATTCCTTTTACTCCCACTATCAATAACGAGTTTACATGACTTATCCCCACATTTCACAAATGTGTGAAATATACTATTACGTTTCCACGAGTCATCAGGAGTTAGGATAGAGAGAAGGCATCACATTACTCCAAGATTGTTGGACCCATATTCTTCCATGATGATCTCTTCATCCACATCAGAAGGGCAGTCAATAGGGTCAATCACTATTCAGGGGCACCCTCAGCAGCTGCATCATCTTCTTGGTTCCCAATAAGGAGAGCGTGTTGGGGACACTTAGAGGCGATATGTCCTTTAGTGTGGCACTTAAAACATTCGATAATAAACCCATGTGGACGAGCACTAGAACCACTGGGATCATTAGGTTGCGCAGTGCCATTTTTTAGGCTTGATGTTTGTCCAGGAGGAAGGAGGGAAGTTGTCCTATTTGGGAACCCTGTAGTCCTATCAGTAGGAAGAAGGCTACGAGGGTGTCAGAACTCTATGCTTTGTGTAGAGTGATGAAAAGAAAAGTACCGAGAGAGAGATTCTATTTCCTGGACCTTATGGTATTGAGGGTTTCTGGGAAGTTTAATTTGAGCTCCCGTTGAATATCAGGTCTAAGACCATTGATAAACCTACTGAGCAGTGACCAAGGATCTTCTTTCAATCACATCTCAATATGAGCTCATCAAAGCGAGCTATATAGTCGGCGACAGTGGAGGTTTGCTTAAGATTGAGGAGCTGACTAAAGAGATGGCACTTATAACAAGGCAACACATATTTTTATTTTAACTTCATCTTCATCCTAGCCCATGTAACCATAGGTGGTTGACCTTGTTCTTCTAGGGCTTTTTGAAGAGTGAAGAGTGTGCCAATCTTTCCGTGCGGCTCCAACAAGTTTCATCTTGGTGAAACGTACCCCTATGATATCATCCATACCATACCACTCAAAGTAATTCTCTAAGTTGGCTAACCAATTGAGAAAAGCAGTGGGATCAAGCCTACCATCAAATTCAGGGGCCTCAACCTTAACCCTTCTGGTGATATCATCTAGATAATCAGGTTTACGGTTGCTTCTATCATACCTAGGAGATGACTCTTCATGTCTAGTATGGCTCCTTACAGGATCATCATTATTCCAGGGGTCATCTATGTCCTCAAACTGTTGGGAAGATGGCCTACATTGGGGTGGCACGTAGTGGGTATTGCGATTATCTAAAGAAAGGTGATGACTACCTACGTGGGGGTGCCTTATCTCGCTCAAGTACTTGGCTGCATTGGGTGAAACCCCTATTCCTATTAGGGTGCAAGAGTATCCCTTCTTAAGGGTTTGGAGGCGGAGTTTCTATATTTTTGCCTAGGCCATGTTGCACTAACCTATTGACCACCAATATGAGCTCTTCTAACTTACGATCAATAGCATCAACCCTAATGTTGGTCACATTAATTCTAACATCAGAGCTATGATGTGATTTCCTTACCAATCGATCAGTGTATTCTCTATTAGCTCTTTTGAGGTTATCAAGGTTATTGGTGTTGCTTGCTTCTTGGGAGGTCATTGTGGCTTTAACAACAATGAGCTCTTGTTCCAGTTCGGCTTGTTTATCAAGTAAGTCTCGAATGGTCATACAAGGGTGAATATGGGATTTTTCAATGTGAAGGATTTAAATCATTAAATTCTGAGCAAACAAATAAGCAACAATCAATAGAAATTAAAAGGGATAAAAAAATGACAACTCAAAATTTTAGAAAAGAGATTTTTTTTTCTTTTTCTTTTTTCTTTTTTTTTTCTTTTTTCTCTCTTTTTTTTTTGCCCCTTTTTTCCTTTTCT
>QFDD01000338.1:0-50311 GCA_006871305.1 Vachellia collinsii | reverse complement strand
TTTATAAAAATTCATGTAAATAATTAGATTTTTTATTGTCCTTATCAATAAATAATATTTTGTTCATGTCCTTCACTTTAACAGTCCCTGTTTTTTATTCAATTGTGGTAATTGTCTTATGTTTTTCATGACAGTTGGACCTCGTTATAATGTTGAGTTTATTTATATGTATAAATGTTCAATTTGTATATATCATTTTGTCATGTTTTAATTAAAAAGGGAAAATTAGAGTACAGAATCTAGATAAAATAATATTTATTTGAGAGATCATAAAAAATGCAATTATTTAGAAGGATGTAAATATTTAGTATTTTTAAATTTATATTTTAATACTTGGCCCTTTTAAATAATTACATTTTTATAAGCATTTTATATCAATATTATTTTTTCTAGGTTCTTTATACAAGTTGTAAGTTATAACAGATTGATTCAATGGGAAATTACTATGATAAGCTTAATTATCAAAAAGTGTCAATAATAAAATAATTGGTTGATAAACTCAAATTTGTTTTTAAATTCCGGTATGTAACTAATTTTTTTTTACACGGTATTAACTATAGCATTAATTATGCTTCAAGTTAATTAACATTTTATACCATTTTCACATGTTCAAGATTACATGTTAAATTTAGTAATTTTGTAAATAGTTTTTAAAAATTTAATAGACCTTCCATAATATCTATGAAGTTGAACGGGGCTTAGAAAGAAGTTCGTATGCACATTTGCAAATAGAAGAATTTTTAATAGACATGTCGGTGCAACATTTGAGAACGATATGGTTAAGGTAGTGGAAGTTGATCAATATATTACATTGGATGGACTTAAAGGAGTTATTGGACAAAAACTACAACTTCCTCCAAATAAATTTGTGAAAAATCTAGTTTATATTAATCCTATCTATATAAATCCATGGTTCCACTTATGACCGTTGTGGACCATCAAATGAAGAAATTATTACTCATAGACAATCTGTTTCTTTTGTTGATTCTCACTGATTTGATTCAAATGTAACCTTACAAATAAACGAGACAATTCAACCTAATAAAGAGGTTAACTTGCAGCAACGATCACGACATATGAGAAGGAGAACAAGATGTGGTACTTGAAGTCACTATTTGTCAGATTAATGAATCTTTTTTTACCATTACTTTTCTGAGCAAAAGAAATCATGCCTTTATTTTTTATTCATGAATAGCCTTCAATTATTTATTTTCTTTATATAATTTATTTTAATCATTGAACATTGTTATATATTTATTATATAATCATCTCATATTCAATTATTAGGGAGAGAGGAGAGAGGAATGTGACATTGAAACTTGTTCAATGATGATAAGGCTGTTGAAAATTTGACGAGAGAGGAATGAGACATTGAATCAATACATAATTGATTTTTTAATTTTAAGTTTATTCACTTATCTTTTGTAATTTAAAAGAGAGAGAGATAAGAAATTGTAAATGTCTTTCATTTTTCATGTTTGCATTTTTATCCAAATATTATCAAAAAATTTTTAAAAAAGGGCTAATTATTTTTGTAAGGAAAATAATTTTTTTAATTTAAATTTTAATGTCTGCCTTTTATTAAATGAATTCTTTTTTTAAAAAAATGTTCGAGATTGGAAAATTGTTTTTAAGAAAAAACTATGACGAATTTAAAAAAAAATTGAAAACATCGAGTTTGACATCTTTTTCTTTTTGTTTTTTTTGAATCCACCTGCACTCTTCTCTGCTACAACGTTCGGTGAATGAGTTTGAAATCCTTTTTTTTGTAAAAAAAAATTAGAACTCCTTCAGAATATCAACGTGTTCAAAAAATATTCTCTTGATTTTACTGAACTCGTTATTGACTTGAACGTATTTAGCATAAAGTCAAACTCGTTGAAATCAATAACGAATTTAACTGTAACTAGTTATGGGAAAGCATATTGGACTTGTGGGCCAACCTGTCAACCCGTTGGGAGGCATTTTTAGCCCCGTGGATTATGGCGGGCCAACTTGTCTAACCCAATTTTTTTTAAAAATAATATAATATATGTATTTTTTTTATATTTTTTCATCTCAATAATTTTTAGGAAAAAAATTAATATTAAATTATATTTTTTAGGATAAACAACATCTAATACATTTAAAAATGGTATAAATATTTTATCTGTTATGTCAACTATCTATAATATCATATTTAAAATTACAATAAAACATTAATACTTATATTTTTAAATTATAAGAAAATGTAGTGAAATAATATTATTTTTATGCCAAAATAAAATAGTATTATATAGTGAAAAAAGCTTTAATTGTATTTTATTTTATTTTTAATAAAAAAAATTTGGCGGATTGGCAGGATGGATTCTTTTAACCCGTCCCCCCCAACTTACGAGTTGGCCCATTTTCTATCACTAATTGTAACGTATTAATAAAATTTATTTGAAGTGTAATATATAGATATTTAAAATTACTGTGTCTAAAGTATTTTTGTAAAAAAACCATTCCGTGGAGCATATGCGTTTGGCAATTTTGTTTTTTTTCTTCTGATTGATTAATCCCGCGGAGTCTGGAAAAGTGAAAAAAGGAAGGTGCAAATTTGTCAATTGCAAGGTCAAGGAGAGGAAAGAGGATGGCGCAGTTCACAACTCACGGTCGCTTAAAGGCGCTCTTTAACGGCGAGGGATTCTCATTTCCTTTGGAGCAGAAGGACCCGTCTCACTTCAAGTTTAGATCAATTCAGAGCCGCGAGCTAAAGTTTAGGTGCATACGTTCTTTCTCATCATACCCGAGTAGGAAAAGGAACCGTTGCATTGCAGAGGCAATCCCCAGTCCCTATTCTTGCAATGACAGTGGTCATGATGCGGATTATCCTGATCATGATGTTTATGAGTTCGAGAGCGATACCTTAGCTTCTTTTAGAGGCCTGGTGTTGGATGTATCGTACAGGTCACTTCTTCAATATCTACTTTATTGTCCACTTTCCTGCATATAAATCTAAATTTCTGAAACAGCGTTGTTTTGAGAACACCACAGTGATCGGAAAGGACTTCTCTTTTTATTTTCTTGTCTTTGAAGCTAGTGAGTGTGTGTGTGTGTGGTTTTTTTTTTTTGGGGGGGGATCGTGGATGGTTTTAAAATTATTGTTTAGCTATGTCTTCCTAATGCATTCATTTGGGATGTTGGCAAAAAAAAAAATTATTCGTTTGGGATGAAATGTGTCGTATATCCTTATTGTTCTCTGAATCAATATATATATATATATATAATAGTACAACTCACTTGGAAGTTTGAACGTTGTACGATGCACGGGGCCCACCATCTAGTTCGCATGATGTGAAGTTTGTGACATGATTTTCTCTTGTATAGTCCAGAGACATGATCAGTCGTTTTGCTCACGGTTATGATTGCTGTCATCATGCTTCAGGCCAGTTAATGTTGTAGGCTGGAAACGTGCTATATGTTTGGAGTTTATGGAGAAGGTCAGGTCTTTCAGCATAATGCCACAACCCTTTCTATGAGTTAATTATTGCAAAACGTTTTATTATGTTATTTATGCTGTCTATTGCTTCAAAACAGACATGAGTTTATGTAAAGTTAGGAAAACCTTGGTTATCACTTGAGGATTATACCATAGTACATTATCATGTGAGTCAGCTATTTAAATATATTGGCAGGGAGTGTTGCCAGCTATTTTCTTCGTCCCATTGCATATGATTTCCATTTAGAAGTAAAGTGTATCTCTAATTCTCACACAAAGCTTCACTTTGATTGGATTATACTAAATGTATGCTCACAACAACCCTTTTTGTCTTTGTTTATCTTTTTCCTTTTTAAACAGATACTGAATACATTCTAAATTTGTTTCAAATTTCAAATGTTGCTTTATCCAGGCTGATGTACTTGAGTATTATGATCAGACTGTGAACTCACCAAGTGGATCTTTCTATATACCAGCTGTCTTAAGGGTATGCTCCCAGTAATGGCCGTTGGTTTTTTAGATTTCTGACCCTTTGTATTCATGGCTCTAGTAATAGCATTGGTCCTTCATCAATCATCAGCAATTTATAGTTGCCAATTTCTTCACAATTGGGTTAAAACATTTTCTTGCTATTCCGCTTCCACAAACAGGTTAGCTGATCTTGTACTTGTTTTAGAACAGGTTCCTGATCTACTTCAGGTTGTCAAAAGAAGAGTTGTCAAGAGCAATCTTAATAGGAAGAATATACTATATCGGGACTGCTACACTTGTCAGTAAGTATCCTGTTTTAAACTTGATTTCTAATATATATAAATGCATTTAGTTCAGCCATTCTACACAAAATCCAAAAAGGGAAAAAAAGGAACAAAATGGACTTCATTTATGTAATTGGGTTCTCCATTCCCGCATCCTCTTTAAAAGTTAAATTTGGGTAGCTATCATTGTGTCATTCCTTTAAAAAGTAATGGACTTGGTTTATAACGTGAACACTACTCTCTTCCATAGCATTTTACTAAATAAGAGGAGGTATCATGAATGTGATACCGTCCTTTGACTTATAACATTTGCTTCAGGTGCCCTGCTAAAAAATCTTTACCTAATCCAGGAGACTTTCCCATATTTTTATACTCCTTAAGATTTGTCATGCCAAAACATATACGAGTCCATTGCTTTGTCGATCGAGGATTCTTTACCATGGAAGTAGCAACTCCTCGGATGCTTCTCAATAATATTGTTATGGGGCAATGTTCAGGTTGTAGAAAGGGCTTCTCTCTTGATATTGCTTTTCAAGGGATTAGGTTTATCCTTATATAAAGCCTCGCATTATGCTGATATGAGACTCCCTTGCTCAACAGGTATTGCTTTTCACGTGAGGATTTGACCATTGACCATGTTGTGCCCGCTTCATTGGGTGGAGAATGGAAATGGGAAAATCTAGTAAGACTATCAGCTTAATATGCATGCATGCGTATTTCTTCATATGTATGCATGTGTAGAAGTTTTATGTTAATAATCTTTTTCCAGAAAAACGAAAGGATCTCATCCTGGAACTGAGGAGTTGAATTTTGTCAGGGGCGTTGACTGCGCCATGTATTTGTTTGTCCAAGAAGCTTCAAAATGTGTGTGTGTGTCTGTGTGTGTTTGTGTTGTCACAAAATTGTTAAAATCTTAATTGAATGTAAGACAGAAGGGAGGAGACTTGAACCCTTAGTCCTAATGCCCATCTTTTACGTATTGCCTCTTCACCATGTATTAACAACTAACCTTTCACTTGACAGGTTACGGCTTGTGCCAAATGCAACTCAAGAAAAGGTAAAAAAACTTTAGAGGAAGCAAAAATGAAGCTGATCAAGACTCCCAAGGTATTGTTTTAAGTCATGTATTACATAATTTTTAACAAGATTGTCGTTCATCAGTAGAACATATTGTAAATTTGTCAAGACTCCCAAGTTTCATTCCTTATAATAACATTGTCGTTCATGAGTCGAACATATTGTAAACTTGACTTTGAAGAATAATGACCATGACTGTCTGCATTATTACAATTCCTAACCAGATAATGCTGTGATCTACACATGCATGGAGAACAATTTTACGATCCCTAACCAAATCATGCCATTGTTCTGACACAAATCTTCTAATTGCATAAGTAAATTTTAATTGAAAGAGAGTGTTTACCTCAATTTATTCTAGGGATTGCCTATTAAAAAACTGAGGGATCCAATATATAACTTTAACACCATAAGAAGTTACTCTTGTTACTCAGGCACCAAAGGACTATGGCATAAATGCCATACCCCTAACCAGCGCAGCACTAAGAATGTTGACGGTAAGAAAGGGAACACCCGAAGAATGGCTTCAGTATCTATCAAGGTCGTCATAAGAACCAGTCACTTGCCTCCAGTATGTCATACACAGCAAATTTATCCTGCTCCCTCAGGGCAGAAGATGATGATTTAGGCTAACTTAAAAATGTTTATTGCAATGGGTGCTCTCACATTTTTTTGTATTATGCAAACTGTATGGATAGTAATGTCCTGCCCACTGTTGTAATCTAGTAAACTAATGTATGAAACTGATACAATTGATGTCTATCCACTTCAAGTGGTATCTATTATTCCCCCTATCCTATCGTGTAGCTTGGCCCTTGGGTTATTTACCTTCCTTAGAGGTTGCCGTGCGTTTCATTATTGGGTTTATTTGGATAAACGGTGGGAGAAGTAATTTTTTCTCAGAATGCATTTTGGAAAATGTTTTTTAGGTAGAAGTTAGATTATGTGATGTGATTTATGTTTGGATAAACGTTGGAGAAGTGACTTCTTGTGAAAAGGAAAACTTGTTTGGATAAACGTTGGAGAGGTGATTTTTAGTAAAAAATTACTTAAAAGGGCATGAATCTCATTAAATAATAAATTATATTATTTTATATATTGTGATAAAATTAGGGGAAATAAAAAATGGAATAAAGGAAATTTTTGTCCTTTGTTAAGGAGCTTTTTGTCCTTTATTGATGAAATAAATATATGTAAGGAGCCTTTTGTCCTTCATTACATATAACTGCGCCTAGGATCAAGCTAATATCCTTCTCCATGAATCCGTGATGCCATTGACACAAATTTCTCCTTTTATCAAAAAGGAGTTTTTTGTCCGAAAGTCCTTTTGTATTAAAGCCTTGCCAAACATTAAAAAAAAAAAAAAAAACTCTATCGGGTTTCTTGACTCAAAAATGCATTATGTGGGCTTTGAACGCCCATTCAAACACACTGATTGTTGCGCCCATTCAAGATCAATAGATGGCCTGCATCTAATGTGAGAATAGTCTGGGTTGCCACCCAGTGTTCATACATATATATATATATGTATTGCTTATCTTTTTTTAACCACTTGGAGCCTTTAGACGTTATTTTGGTGTGTTGTTCTTAGCGTGATTCTGCTGATATACCTATTTTGCGCATGATCCTCAAATCATGATACTCGGCTGATTCCATGTAATGATTGATCCTTATCATGATTCATGAAAACAGTGATATTATATTTTATTCCTTCAGAAAAGTTGATGATCCTTTATTTGGTTTTGATCACACTTGAAAACTCATCAACTCAATGCTTTTAAGTATATATAATAGATAACTCTTAAAATAACTAAATCTTGTAAGTTTAAAATATTATTTATTTTGACATGCCATGGGGCCCAAGCTGAACTCTGAACTCCTGAGCTGTTAACCATTG
Organism: Vachellia collinsii; assembly: GCA_006871305.1. Lineage (NCBI taxonomy): Eukaryota > Viridiplantae > Streptophyta > Magnoliopsida > Fabales > Fabaceae > Vachellia > Vachellia collinsii. The sequence goes on along the minus strand of QFDD01000338.1, from coordinate 43,119 downwards.
AGTTGGATACATGGTACAGTTGGAAGATGAAAAGGTAGAGAACGAAGGGTTGAAGAGGATGGTGAATAAGTGACAAAACGAGTCCATCCAATGGGTGAGGTGAGGTTCTCCTTTCCCCCCCACTGTAGTTTATCTATATGCTCTCATTGCACTGGTCACGCCTCATCTTTTGAAATTATTGCTTGCAGTGTCCTACACAATGTAACTTTACAATGGCTCCTCTTTGACACCCCCTCTTAATCGTACAGTTATTATGAGCCCTCGCCCAGGTCCTACTCCCACTCAAGCTGGGAAACAGAGCTCCCTTCATAATTCACTTATGCCCCTTTCATTTCAGGGCTGTGATATGTAAAAGCTTCAACATGATAAGAGAGAGAGAAAGAGAATGGGAAAGAACAAAACCAAAGTCAAAGCATGACTGCTCGTATCTTCACAGCATAACAACGACTAAAGTTGAGGAAAATGTAGCACAGAAACTCCCTCAGGTTCTTTCTATTTGTTTTAGAGAGCCTTAGAGGACGAAGTAGCAAGCGTGACAGGTATAATTTTGTGAAGTTGTTATGAGCCTTATTATTCTGGTTGATACATACTTGATAGGAGACAAGACCCTTTGATTTGGACCTCGTGACATGGGAGGTTGTGGGTGAAATTGAACCAGCAGAACTAGAATGCCATGAAAGTGAGGACAAGGTTCAAGAGAAGCGGGGAGAGGTATTTGGATATATGAGGTGTCAGTGTAACTTGGTCCTGTCCCTTGAAGCTACTTGTTTCATTATCATTCATTTTCAATTAATTACTCATCTAACTAGTGACCCACCTTTAGCTTTCATCATGCACATACATATCACTGGTCCATTTACCTTGTGTTTTAATTCTCTACCTGTCACTGCCATCACAAATCTTTATCACTGGGTGGCTCTGGAACTCACTGGCTCAGCTCACCAATTCAATATTCATACCTGATTCTTGAGTGAAGTTTTGAGTGCCAGATAAAAAATTTGAAGTCACCCATGTGATTTGATTTGATGACACGCTCCTATGTGTGAGTCCCCTGGATTTTTCAAACTTTGCAACACGTCTTTCCCACTACAAAATTCATTGGAACTTTCGGCGGTTATATCATAATTAATCCAAAGAGGGGACCAAGGCTCTCTCTCTCTCTCTCTCTCTGCATTTTTACACAAAATCTACAACATTTTTTATGAATCATATTATTATATACTATTAGGTATATAAACAATCTACTAATTCGGTTTAGAGTTCGAGCATGTGTCTCCTATGAGACTCAAACTAAAAATCCAGAGGTTGAGGACGATCAATTGGAAGCTTTAAAGGTGATTTAAAAAAAAAAAAAGAGTATTCAAATACTCTTGTATTTTAAAAATCATGTTTGAATGGGGGAATTATTATAAAATCACATGCAAAAGAATTAATATCAGACAGATCACAAGAAGTTGTCAATGCGAGTAATTTGAATTGTCAATAGTAACTGTTTGAGTTGTCAATGAAACCTTTTTGATATTAATTTTCTTACATGAGATTTTATAGTAATTCTCTCTATTTGTTTGAATTCCTAAATGTGATTTTTTTAAGGAAAAAAGTTATCAAACCACTTTTATTTATTAAGGATCATGTTGGACCCTTAAACCGCATTACACAAGAAACAACTTTGACTTGCTCTTGCATTTTAATTTAAGCAATTTTGCATAAAATTTTGCTTGTAAACCATCATTTTTATCTAACATTTGTCTTGCCCAGCATCAATTCGAATGAATCCATAAAATAATTGCAAGCACATCTGTTTAATCAACCTGATATCAAAGAACACTAACTTTTATATAACATAAAATTAAGATTTATTTATATTCTGGGAAACTACACATCATGTGAAAATGTTAATATACATTGAATAAGAAATTCTGAATCTTTTCACACGAAAAACATCAGCCACCATTGCCATCCTTTCCTTCTCAACGATCCTTCTTAAATTTCTTTGAAATGCACTTTACTAATATTATTCTACATTTCAGAAGAAAATAATTTGAAAGGAGTAATGTAAAGTCAGTGGATCATATGACAAGATGTCCTGCTACAAAAATCGGATAAGGCTTTTAGTTCGCTTTAACTATTTCCAGATGGAAATATTAAATAACCTTGATACGGTGCAGTTAGCTGGATCAGGCAAGAAAAGATATGCTGAACCCAAATCATAATTATAATAATAATTAGTGTTAAAACAGGAAGATAAGCTTTAAAAGGAGGCTCCCTGTTTTTCTGATTAAGTATGAGTTCATTTCCAAATGGCGAAAGCAACTAAGCATACAGCACCAACACTAGTGATTAACCTGTCTCTCTTACCGTATAACACTTGAAACTTTCTGGACCACAGTTTTTACTACCATCGAGTGCTTCTTACAATTCTCACAAAGAATCTTAAACTGAATTCCCTCTGCTGCCAACAGTTCTGCTGTCTCAGACTTCTTCCAATGCATCTTTTGAGATTTTACTTTTTCTTTTTTCTTTTTGAATTTTTACTTCTGCAGAAGAATAAGAAAGAAAAGTGAATAGTGTATCAGTCCTTGTTGGTGAGCAGGCTTGGTCAAGGTGCGTTTGTAATTACGTACTAATTTACTGCTTGTGCCTTTTCTTCAACCACCCCATTTACCCCAATATAAAGGGCAAGGGTCCAATTAATTAATAACTTACATCTTTTGTTTTTACTTACTGGGGACAAAAGGGTGGTCAATTTCTGTTTACATATATGACATGGGAAGAAGTAAACAAGGGGTAAAACAGAGTATAGGGAAAATGGAGAGGGAATATATTATTAATAGGGTGATTGTTTGTGTTTACACGAAATAGAGATGTCTGTCTGTTTTCTAAGTGACTCTCAGTAAATTTGATTTGTTTTTTATTTCACATTTTTTTTATCTGCCGACAAAAGAACGAGGGACATAAAGGGAGCAACTGGGACGGGGTCTGTGACTTGTGGCACCAATTTTGGCTTTCTTTCTTCCTCTTCCTCTCGTTTTTGTGGTCAGTGGCCATGGATGTGTGCCGTAATGTATCAGTTTCCGGTGAGTGCAAGCAAGAGCAGGTTCTTTCCCCTTCCTGCTCAAAGCTTTCTTCCTTCTCAACCAGCCTCGATGACCTCTTCTCTGCTCAGAACACGGTCAGTCCATATCTCCCCTGCTTTCTTGTTGGCTAGGTTCTTCATTATCCCTTCATCTCTTTTTGCCTCTGCCTCTGTTCTCCGCAAAATTCCATGGCCTAATGGTTCTTTTTGAGTCTTACCACCTGGGTCTTTTCGCCGGGCTTTCCCTTTTTGGTTCAGTGATAGTCTTGAAGAAGCAAAAGAGGGGTTATTTTTATTGGTAGTTATGTCTTACCTAGTTTGTGGGATTAAATACTTTTATCGCTTGTGCTCTGTTTCTGCTGTTTGCTAGTGTATTACTAAATGCTCCCTTATATCTATACATGTACTGCTTTTCTGCGTCATATTTCTTACTAAAGTAAGCATTTTTTTTTCTCTTTTATGCTGAATGAACATGTATATATGGATGCAGGAGGTGGATGTGGGATTGGAGTGGCTGTCAGTATTTGTAGAAGACTGTTTTTCCAGCCAAGCAAGCTGCCTCTTGGCACCACCTGATGTTCATCAAGCTACAACCATAACCTCAAAACCTTCACAGCCATTGCAGAGAGTCCGCCAGAATGAGTCTTCTCTGCAAAGTTTTGCTGTGCCCGGAAAAGCCAGAAGCAAAAGGAAGAGGCTTTCAGCTCCGAGAGCTACAGACCCTTTGAGCATCTGGTCACACCATTTAAACCCACAAAACGAAGCCATAACCTCAGACCCTCCTCTGCTCAAACAGGCTTACTGGTTAGCAGACAGTGAACTCATCGTCCCCGAGAGGAAAGCGAAGGAAGAAGAAGAAGGCAAAGAGGAAGAGGAAGAAGAGATGGAGAAGGGGATGATGGTGGTGGTGAGGAAGGGGTCGGAGAGTGAGGTGAGCAATGGGCAAAATCCAATGCCAAGGAGGTGCAGTCACTGCTTGGCACAGAGGACCCCACAATGGAGGGCAGGACCATTGGGTCCAAAAACGCTATGCAATGCATGTGGGGTGAGGTACAAGTCTGGTAGGTTGTTGCCAGAGTATAGACCAGCCAAGAGCCCTACTTTTGTGAGCTGCTTGCACTCCAATTCCCACAAGAAGGTCATGGAGATGAGGATGTCTCTTGTTTCTTCTTCATCTTCTTCTATTCCAAGGGAGCACCAGTGATTACTCCTTGTGTAAATCAAACTCAGCAAGTTTAGGGGACACTATATTTTAGAAACGGAGAGGTTACTGAGGCAATCTTGGTTGTTGTTGGGGTTAGTCCTAGGATTACAGACTTCTATACGTATTGGTTAGTAGTAGTATCGATTTTCTGATTTTTTTTTATTTCATCTTTCTCCTTTCTCCTCAATATGCAAAGCATTCTCAAATAGGACCTATTCTTATTCTCAGTACAAGGATGTCTTGTCATGAGCTGGGACAGGTCCAACTTTGGTTGAAAGTTCAAACTCTCTCTCGTGAGCCATTACTCATTATTTGCTTAGTGATTTTCCAATCCTGGGCATTTAATTCCGCACCTAAACCGAAGGAAGTGGATAGAACCAGCGAGGGCATACCCGACATTGAAAACTTATCATGATGACTGGGAGATAGCCTTCTGATTTTCTCGACAGTTTCCCTTTTTCCTCTGAACTTTATTCCCCCCCCCCCAACTTTTTAAAATATAACAACGCCGTGGATTTTGGTTTTGGCATGGCATCATATGCTATGGTATGGATGCTGTCATTGTAAGCATGTGGAATGTGGGGCGTTATTTGAATTTGGTGGTGGGCATGCACTAGCGCAGAGAGGATAAGATAATGCATTTCCATATGCAAGTGCACGTGACTTTCAAATTCTCATTCTCAAGATGGGATTTTTTTTTTTAAAAAAGAGTTTTAAAGGTTGGGCAAAATATTAAGAAGAGACTCGTTCTCGTTCTTAAATCCAGAGAGACTCTAGCCCTTGTTTTGTTTCTGTGCCTTTGACTTATACGACCCTTTTTCCTTTTATTTATTTTAATCCTAGAGTGGTATTTACTTGAAACTCTAGCTTTTCTGGGACAATGGCCTCTATTTGCTTGGGCAGCATGCCCCCTCATCTGCCACTCTGTTATGAGTTCTGATTTAACGTTGGATGATGCTGCATGCATTTCCAATTTCACATGTGGCGATTCAAAAAGGGAAAAAAAAAACTTAGGGCAACGAATAAATCAGCAACTTATATTTTTTAGGTTGTTGTATTTGCATATTGGTTCGGCTAATGATCATAGCATATTGCTATTGAATAGTGATGCAGAAGTTGTGTGACACTGGAGGATGTGTGGAAAGTGAAAGTGTAAATAAAAGGAGAGGCAGCAATTAGTGAGAAGGAAATATTGCGAAACCAAGCGACGATTATTTCGGCTTTGGACACACTGCGTTACAGATCGATGCAAGCACATGCAGCATCCTATCTCTCCTTTTTCTTCTCACTTTACATCAATTTTTTAATTTTTTTGTCATTTATTCTGTACTGTGCACCTCACCTGACATTCTGTGCTTAGATTCTGCTCAAGTAGAATTTACATGAGGAGCCTGTGTGGATGATGCTGGAGAAGCATGGTCACATCAACCAACACAAAAATAATTTTACATGCTTTCTTTACAAACTTTGAATCACGTTAGAAAAGTAGTTTCTACTACTAATCTAAATGGATACATAAAAGAGAATATAAATTTAAATCCCAAGAAATGTATTTATTGAAAGAAGTGAAAATATTTACACTATAGGATTTAAAATGGATTAATCTCAATTCTAAAGTGGTTCAGAGACATCTTTGATAACTTATCAAAATATCAGCTTATTGGTGGTGTAAATCTTATTTTACTTGGACCACCAATATCGTGTGAGAGTAAGCTCTTTAAACTTATAAATGCATACTTCATTGGGTTTCTTAATGTTATGAGCACTGAGTATAATAAAAAGAGAAAAGACAAGTTTATTAGAAGAGGGAGCCATTCCAAATTTTCAATTTATAAATCATATTTTACTTGTGATATTAACGAGGTGAGCTCATGATATGTGTTAAAATGGAGAAACGTGTTTTAGCTCGATCAAATCCATAAAAGCATGTGAGTGATCATTTGATTACTCCTAATTACCCAGCAGTATATACCCTCTATTATTTAACACAATAACTGTATAAATAGTGTAAATCTTTCTTTGAAGTTTGTGCAAATTCATAATAGGCATTACTAGTAATGAAGCATGATTAGAGGGAATTAATAAAGAGAGCGAGGAAGTAATAAAAGGCCATCATGGAGGAAGCACATGATTGTGCAAAAGGACAGGGAGTTGGACATCATCACGTTAAGAGCAATCTGCCATTTAAAAATGATACTTCCCCTGAATTTTAATATAAAAATTAATTAACCTTTTAAAAGAGATTAGAAAAGCGAAATAAATTACTTAATGAGAATACGTATTATAAAATACTTATATGTATAATTAGATTATATACTAGTCTGAGTCAGACAATGTAGTTTAATGAAAAATGATAAATATATAAATTAATTAACTTTTTTAATCTTTTTGAAAAAAATTAATTAAAGACTAGAAGTAATATATGACAATAAATGAAATCCCCGCAGTGAACGTGAAATTTGAGAATTAGAAAATTGTCAAAAAGATGGAGAATAACTGATTATTAGGCTGAGGTACTCAATATAAGTTTGAAACTTTCAAAGCACAATGGAATTGTATAATTATAGTAGTGATCACAGTTATAATTATAAAAGTAAGATTTTTTTTTTGGTTTGCAGAAATCAAATGATTCAAATCACATCCATCCAAATCCAAGTGCTGGGGGTTGTTGGGTGCATTATTCAAGAGGGGAAAGCTACCCCTCCTGTTGGCTGACATGAGCTTCAAATTTCAATTTAAATTCATGGGCTTCTCAAATTTGAAACTCCCTCCTCCCCCCACCCAATTTGCAGGCAAATCACATGAAGAAAGGACACAGATTCTTGATTCTCAGAATAAAGGCACTAACTATCACCATGTGTATGTACACAACATTTGAAATGTGATTCAAATATTTGCGGCATCTTTAACGTCAATCATCACCAGACACCAATCAGTGAGGCTTATCTGAAGCTTGGTTTCAAGGGCGAGTTTGGCAAGATGCCTATAAAACAACCGACAAATGATTAGTTTCTCATAATATAGTGAATTAACATCCGAATTCCAAAATATGCCAATATTTAGTAAAACAAAACATGCTTATGAAATACACATCTTATTTTGGGTATGCTATATTTATCCACATATGGTCACAAACCAAGAGATAAAGTGGGCTACTTGAAAAGGATGTGGATTGGAAAGTGGGCTGTATCTTCTTTTTTTTATAATTCAGGTATTTTCGGCCCAAAGTACTGTGGGGTTGGGCTAGGTGTGGGCTTTATGGTGCCATAAGGGGATATTGAGAATTATTTTAAACTAGAGCATCAATTCCGAGAGAGCATGGGTTATTTCATTTGAGAGACTTCAAATCTGAACTTCCTTTCAAATCAACCTGCCATCCCTTTTAGACTATCGTAGCAAAGTAACTGAAAATTTAAATGAACAATGGCATCTCTAATATATCAAAAATTAAAAACAAATCACTATAAGAATGGCCTAAATTGGAGCACTCGTACCTTTTATATATGAAATCATGTAAAATATAAGTACTATATATATATATATATAAACATATCAATTTCTTATGACCAATAACATTTTTAAATATGGAATTTTCACTGATTTTCGTGAAAAAAATTCCTACAAGGGATGCCATACTCATTTGTCAACCAAATCAATCGAAGGGCCAAACTTAGAGGATCTGGATCTAAAGTGACTTGAGACTTTTGGGTGAGAAAAATACTCCCTCCAACTCTATAGTCCGATTTATGCCGGAGGGAGTAAAAGGGTTTGGTGTGAATAAGCAAGTTGGAAAGCATCAATTCTCACAGGGCAAAATGATATTCAAATCTGGTGCCAAACTCATATTAAAATGAATCCGCAAGCCAAGAATCATTCATCCTATCTCAGTACAATAATTAATAAATATTCAAATAAACAATAGCATCCCTGATGTATATACACAAAAAAGTGTAAGTTTACAAAAATAGAATCATTGGTAGTGTGATGAAAACGCAAGCCGCTAGTGATGACCTCAAAGAAGGGGACGATGAAGGAGCAATCTGAATAATAAAATTGCAGCTGCCCTGTGAAAAATTCTGGGTAGTAAGCTTGGCCAGCCCTTGAAAATTGCAGGCCATGTCATCCTGATTCTGCACTTGATAATACATGTTAAACGCATATGAGGCATTCCCATTAGCATCTAAATTGTTGCAAGAAGAACCATATCCAAGCGAAGTGCAGTCTCCAAAGGTACAAGCATAATTTATATTATCTGCAAGTTTGCTCAGATCCTTAGCATCAGGATTAAACATGCACCATTGCTGAGGAAGATAATGCACATTCTGAGCACCAATAAGAAACTTGTTTTGACCCTGACCAGAAAGATCCATAGCAAACTTGGGTTGCCCATCATACCTGAAAATCCCCCAGTGACGCTCAAAGTTTCCAGGAGCAACACTCTTAGCGTCTTCATCAATTAATCCAAACAGATAGACTTCTATATATCCAGGATGACGTGGCGTGCCCTTATTGGCAGCAAGCTTAGGCAGAAGGCCATTGTAAAATCTCAAGGCATTACCTGCATTGGCATTCTTGTCTCCATCTGTAGGCCACCCTACCTCTCCTACCAAAATGGGCATATTCCCAAGCCCTACTGCAGTTAGAGCAGAAACCAATGTGTCAAAGTTAGCATCGAAAACGTTTGTGTATTGAATCCCATTGTCATTTATGGGATTGGTTACCCCGTCAAAGAAGGCATAGTTAAAAGGGAAGTCATCATTCCCGTAAAGGCTTAAGAAGGGGTAGATGTTAACTGTGAATGGTGCTCCATTCTTATTCAGGAATTGGACTATTTGTGTCATAAGATCATTTATGTCTGCCCTGAATCTCCCAGCAGATGGAACTGGGTTGTTTACCGGAGACTCATAAACATCAGCATTTAAGGGCACGGTGGCCTTTACAGTGTCTCCAAGGTTAGCTTCGTTTAGGGCATTTTGAATGTTCTGTAGTGCTGGCAAGGTGATGTTCAAGAATGAATTGTTGTAGGATGTCAAAAATGGCTCATTTCCTACTGCTACATACCTGTGAGAAATTCCACATCAATGTTCAGAAAAATGAAAACTTTCAGTGCAATATTATCATCATTAAATCCAAAATAATAAACCAAATACCTCACACCAACATACAACTGAAATGATTGGCCCATTAAAAAAAGTTCAAGTCATGTTTCTGGACATGTTAAAATCCATGCCTTTTGCAGATTGTCAAAGATATGATTTGAAAATATTTCTTTTACCTACAGCATGCATTAAGGGTTTACCCAATGGTCCAAGGGATGCTTGTGGAGTAAAGATACAGCATGGTCATGGTGGATGATGAGAGGAATTATGCTACTAGGAATTATCTGATGTGGTCTTGCTTTAGTTTTTTTTTTTTTTAATTAATGAAGTATACATTTTTTTTATTAAAAAAAAAAAAAAAAGATTAGGGGGGAGGGTTTTCAAGTAAAGGAAAAAGTATAGGTACAGGTTGGGTTTACTCTGTATAAGAATTCCTCCACACTTTTCTTTGCCCTTCAACTTGTCAGCAAAAAAGTATGGTTTTTTTTCACCTTTCTTCTTCAGAGCGGGATTGCTGCCTTCTCCAGTTCTCCTAACAAAATTCTCAGGCCAATAGTATTTGACGACAAAACCTTCTAATTCCATTAGTAAGTATAGGCTAAAATGGTAGGTAGTCGCCTAGTCGGACAAGATTCTTCCAGCAATTTTAATAGGTTAAGGATTTGGTATCAAATACACCCCAAATATGAAAAATTGAACCAGGACCAAATGTAGAACCCAGAATCAAGATGGGAAAAGGAAAAATTATATCTGGTTTTAGACCTAATTAGTTGTTTCGATAAGTCATAACCACTGCAAAATTTGCATAAGTTGAGATACCCCCACATCCATAATCGCGATCAGAAATAGAAATAAGCTTTCGCTATTGTTGACTTAACAGGTAGTAAAATGAATTTAACTCACTTGATATTGACGCCTCCTTTGAAGTTGTAACGTGTCACATTCTTACGAACCCACTGTTTGGCCCGATCATAGTTGTTCATGGCAGCAAGCTGATTGTTGGGAATGGCGACCATGACTTCAATCTTGGTCCCAGCCAGAGCACTCATGGTGGACTCATCTGCATCGAACAATTTCACTTTCTGAATTCCATTATCTTTTATCATCTGAACCACAGCGTCCGGCGGCAATTGATGCGTTGCCTGAGTTCCCCAATTCACCCCAAGTCCTTCAGCATACCAACGCATGATCCCCACCATCATAATAATCCACCTCAAAATCCAAAATTTCTCCATTCTCCAGAAAGTTCTTCCCAGATACATGTCAACAATTTTTCCAGGACGAGATGGCCGGGATTAAAAATACCAGAAAAAAACCGATTCTAGTGTTGGGTTTTATAAACAAGCGATGCGTGAGAAATTGATCACAGAGATGAGTAAGAATCAATATAAAAGTTCAGTTCTTCAGCCAACCATTGATACAAAGAAAGGTGTCCCAATAGAACCCAACAGAAACAGGGAAACGAGAAACAGAGAGTCAGAGTGATTTGGATATATAAATAGAAACAGCTGGACAAGCAAGAGCTTGTTCTTCCTTATGGGAAGAGGAGATATAGAGACAGAAAGAATAAAAGCATGAGGAGGGAGATAAATGAAAATCAGAGGAATCAAGAAACTTGAGAAGGGGAAGATGAAAAACGAAGATAGAGATTGAGAAAATTGTTCAGAGCGCAAGGACAAATACCCCCAGGAGCAAATAACGAATGGAGGCCCAATATTATTTTTATTTTGAATTGAGGGGGGTAATGGAGGGACCCAAATCGAATCAGGGATCAGGGGAAGTCCAACGGCTACAATTAAACACGGCTTTGAGTTTGATTTGGGGCGCTTGTGAATGAGCAGTACGAAAGGTAAAGTTTTTTTATTCAAAGAAAAAGGAATGAACCTGAAAAAAATGAAGTAAGCATGGAAGTTAGTGCAGGGGCCGCGGGTTTCTGAATGGGAAAGTAGCTTTAGGTCGATTCTGTTTTGGTTGGTTCGAGAAATGGGTCTCCCAGCCAGTTTATCATAAAGAGAAGGTCGATATGAGTGATGATCTTGGGGGACTAGAAAATTATATTGGTTAATTAATTAATTAATTATATCGTATTGTAAGGATGGTAACGTGGCACGTTTGGATCTGACCCATGGGCATAGCTAACGTTAATCAATGAAAAACAGGGGGCTTCATTTGACTTGTTTCTGAGAGATGTTTCGTTTAAATTAAGCCTGCAACTCTTTTGGGGGTCACTGGCCGGTGACCCCATCTGAGGTATTCGTACCGTGGAATGATAAACATTTTGTGGGTATTATAAAAAATAATGGCTTTATGTTCACAGACAAAAAAAAAGTAATAATGGCTTTATACATAAATTGATTCAGTTTTTACTTTAACGTACCAAGATGTGAACGACAGAAAAGATAATTTTTTTTTTGAATTTTTATCAAAATACACTAAATTACACTGTAAATAAGAGGCCTATATTTAATCGACATGTAAATATGGAGTTTGGGCTGGTGGGGATGTGATGGGCGATACCGACATGGACGACGGTGGATTTGCAGCCACAAGGCAGAGAAGCATGTCGTGCGTTTGTCTCTCTGTTGCCCACTTCTCACTTCTCAATAATTCAATTTATGTTCTTCCAAACAAAACGGTGTCTAAATTCAATAGAACTCCGTGATACTCTCAATTATATCTTTATACATGTTTCTCAACTTTTCGGTAGACTCTTTTTTAACTGATAAATATGAGTTTGGCCGCTCCATGCCCCGTTCAGAGCATAAAATATGAGCTTAATCTGACTAGCCGGTTCAGCTTAAAAAGAACGAGATCTGGATCACTGGAATTGGTTTCCTGGTTACATTGGCTTTAAGAAGAATAAACGAAGGGTATTGCCCCATTTTAATGTTTTTTCCCTTGAAAAAAAGTAACAACCTGCGTGTAAGAAAGAAAATTAATATGTATACTGAGAAATGAGAATCTGAGATGCTTCGAAAACAATTAAAGCGGAGTCCTGCATCTTTATGCAAGCAGGAATCGTGGGATCCAATGGCAACACAGCAGTTTTAAATTATTTATTTATAAAATTTCCTCTAGAAAGTAGGAGAATAATATGAAGTCGGTTGGGCAATAAACCTCCAGACTTGGAAGAGAGTAACAAAGACAGTGGTGATTTTAACCTTTATTGATGCATCAAGCACTGATAAAGCAATAATTAAGATTGAAGACTAGTAAAAATCCATGCTTTCAAAGAGCTCATGAGAAGGTCTCAAAACATGAGGATGAGATTTTCCCTAGCACCTAGCCCTGCTTTCCACCAAGAAAAATGGGTGATTGAAGCAAACGGTGTACAATCTCTAAACAAATAACATATTATTGGGGAATTGGGTAGTAACCACTAACTAAAATAATATTAACGGGCGTCCAACCACACACGGTTAAACCTTACTATAAAATAAATAAGCCCAAGCATGCAATCTAATCTTATCTTCTATACAAGGATGAGATGATAGATCCACCTTTATCCCTTGGCTCTCCTTGCTTGATTGTTAAGCTTCCAGAGTTCCATGGAGGGGCCCAACTTTGCAAACATCAAGATGACGAAGACACCATTATCAATTATCATTGTTTGTGTATATGATATCAAAAGAACAATGCCAACAACACCAACCGTCGCCAATGAATAAACAAAAGGCATGTTCATATTTAATTTTAATCATCCACAATCAACATTACTTGCCAAGAAAACACCACAGCAAAGGAATTAATCAGGTTCAAGGGAATGCAACCATGTTCACATGGTCTAACACGATATCAATAGTTAGCAAGATTAACAAAGAGAAGAAGAAGAACAAGAAGAAGAGAAGAATAATTTGCTAAAAAGAATGCCCAAGAGTGCTGACCGTCTTTAAGGACTTCGGTCTATAACTAAATCACTCTCCCTAAAGAACAACCATTACATCATGACAATAGGATTTCTCCCCAAAAAAAAAAAACTTCTCACAATCACGACCAACGAGAAAGATCAGATGATTTAAGCAACGTTTGATATGGAAAAAAAAATGAAAAATACGCCTGTTACGTGTCATTAATAAATTTTTCATCTCCGTTTTAGCCCAGCATTTTTCCCCACGCCAAATTTATGGAAATTGACTGTGTTACTCTGACTGAAAAAATTGACCTGACGTCCTTTAACAGCAGGGCGCAAGCCCATCCCACTCGCATCATCAATATCAGTTCTCAAAAGAGCATCTCAACCAATAATACGAATTCCCTCCCATTAACTGAGACCCTACAGCACGAAATCTTGTACCCATGCATGTAATTCCCGATTGTAGATACCCCTCATTTAATTAGTTTAAGCTGGTTTTGGTCCCAGCTCATGCCATTCTTGATGACGCCCATATCTGGAAGTTGTTGATCATGTAAGAAAAATGTTCGAAACATACAACTAAAAACATTTTTTCCCTTCAAACTTCATACATTGTTTATTTTGAACCAGTTGATACTAGTGCATCTGATGGAAACAATACTTGACAGAGAAAACAAAACACCAAATTACCAGAAGATGGCATCGTGTACAAATCTTCTACACACTAAGCTCGTCTTCAAGATAATTATACTCAAAAGTGAACTCGGTCTTGATTCTCTGACACCTGAATATCGACAAAGTTCAGACAAGTTGTGAGAACAGCAGCACAGTTGTACTTTCATGAACTGAATTGAAGCAAAATCTCAAAATCCAAACAGTCAGATTCTTTCACGGGGCAGATATGTTTCCAGACCAGTTGAGCCAAGAATAACCACCAAAAAAAAAAATGCAATAACTGTCTCCGCATCCAAAGAATGGAGAAATCAATGATATGAAATGCATGAACCCCATGAGTAAAGAACAACAAAGCCACGTGCTAATCATGATTCAAAAGCTAGTCAATAGGATATCATGAGTCAAGCCAACAATTCAACAAATCAAAGATCAGATTTTAATCCGCCCCAGCAAAATAACACTCAGACATGAAATGATCAACCTATAAGAGTAATAGAGAAATGAAGATAACGTGATATTATAGGAGCTGGACAAGCTAACATCATAGTCACCATATCAGGTTTTCAATGACCCCCGCACCCTGTTTGGCCAAAAGAAAATTTCAGGCTCTTTGATGTCAATCATAGCCTTGCAGGCCAGGCTTTACTACCCAGAAGAACTTCTAATTTTATGCCTAATGCCACATGACACTCAATTATTGAAAAATTTTCCGAAGTCTAAGAATATGTTAATCAGTAGTTTGAAACATGATAAATCTTCAAAACACAAAGTTAAACTAAAAAAGTCCAACACAAAGGTCAACATCAGTGCACAAATATACGTGTTAATCATTAATATAAACAACTAGAGCTAAAAGGTTGATTAAGCATACCACCCATGTTGCAGGTCATCATTTGCAATATGAAAATCAAAGTATACATATGTTCCCTGCTCAAATTCATCTGTAGCGACTTTTGGTTCTTCATGTCTCTGAAACCATGTGTTATATTTTCTGTGATATCTCCAAGATTGCTTCTTTAGTTCTTTTGCAGCCAAATATTGTTGGTAAGTGTTCTGAGAAAGGTGACAAATATGAATTTAAGCTCATTGGATCGAATAAAGTAAAAGCGTTCATGCCATAAAAGTTCAAGTACCTGTTGATAATAAAATGCAAAGAACAGGGTGTCTGTGCCATATGGTTCAAGACCTACTCTTTCCCAAAAGGCAGTATTACTGACAATGGGGGCCTGTACTTGAGGATAACTTGGAGGTGTTATTGCTGGGTGCTTCTGCAGAACAAAATAAGAAACATCCATCAGATTAACACATTAATTTATACAACAAGAGGAAAAATATAACAAAATCATACAGGAGTATATGTCCTTGGACGTTCGGAGTCCTTAGGCTGTGGAAGTTTGTAGAATGAGGCCTCAAGCATCTGCAAATTAAATAAATGGTCACGCCCTCCAATAGAATTGACATTTGTTCCACTAAGATTATCACCAATGGCTCCAAAATCGGCAACACTTCTTCTTCCAATAACACCAAGGTTACCAGAAGGTTGATTGGATTGTAAAGGTTGACCAGGAGAGAAATCAGCATCTCTGGAACTCTGAGCAGGTTCAGTAAGAGAACCAGACACTCCTGCCTGCTGCATAAAGGAAAAATGCCAACTCAAATAAACACTCTTTTTAATAGATCGTTCATACAAATATAAAAACTTCAGAGACTAAGTTCAACATGTACCGCACTATAACTTTGAATAGATTAACTTCTTAAACCACTAATGCTGAGTGGGTCATATGCCTTGCATCTAACAACAAATCAGCATAAACAGAGAGCACATGCTAGTAAGTTTGCACGTGGACTCTTAGTTAACTTAAGCAGTAATCACCTATTTCTAAATAACAGTATGCTACCCTGGCAGGTAGGCCATGGATCAGGGTTGCAACTGAAATCTAGCTCATTTCTATGCACGATATGTGACCAGTCCAAAGGCTAACCTGGCCAGTTGCCTTCCAAGAGCTGGAAAACCAATAATTTATTAAATACAAAATCTATGCACTGCTAGCATAGGCTATGTAACGAGGCCAAAAAAAACAAAAATTACATTGCAGGGAAAATGGATAGCAAGAACATTCACAAACTGCACATAATTGAAGAAAATAACAAGCCTAGAAGAGTTTGTCAACTTACAGGAGAATCTACAGCATATGCGGATTTTAAATCCTCTTCATTTAGAAGATTCTTGCCAAGCCCATTACTGGCAGTAGATTCAGACACTGAATCATCAGGAGTATTATGTTGTTGCTGATCTTCTTCAACTTTAGAATTGCCATCTGCAGCATCCAAATATATTATGCAAATTAGAATCCTAGACAAATAATAATGCTAAGTCCAGCCAGAACATTATGCAAATTAGATTTACTGCTCTACTAGACATGCAACTAAACAGAATAATATTGACACTTAACAATCACAAATTAATACAATTGTCTTCTATATTGATATCAAAAGGGGATGGAAAAAAATAAAAATAAAAACCTTAGCTGTGAGAATTAGGCAGGGTAATCAAGAATATCCAGGAAATAACCATACCACTTCAGCTACTCTCTCCTTACCAAGTAAAAATAATAAAAGTAAAATACTGAAATGACTGTAAAAAAACAAGGAGACGCTGACCATCTCAAGAGTGGGCGGAAAATTCAAATCATCAAACTACATTGATCATGGGGAACATGAAGCGTACCAGAATCTTGAGAAGCGCTTGATATCATTGGCTGTTGACTAGATGGAGAAAGGATAGAATTGGATGGCTGCTGTAATGAGGCGGATGAAATGCTACTGAGACCTGATGCCTGGACACCAAAGCAGATCACATCGAGAAGAAATATGAGCTTTTAAGAGTGAAAGTGGACATATAGTAGCACATATGGCTAACCACAATTTTTGTTAATGAATTAATATCTCACTCTAAGCAAAGAGGATGTCTTACCTAACACCCCCCCCCCCAAAAAAAAAGGGAAAAGAAAAGAAAATGGGGAACTTGGAAGTAGGGACTCAACCTAAATCCCCACACGCCCCAAAAACCTAAGCTAAGTCACAAACACTAATGAATACATTGGAATAACTCAACCATGGAGAAATAAATCATCCAAGCTATAGATAAAAAGTAACTAACAAAATCAGAACAATAGTTTCCTTTCCCTCAATTGTTCCTTTCCATTTCCCACAGAAACAAAGATGAAAGTTTAATTTCATCAATTGCAATAAAATCGTCCATAAAGTTTTTATAGTGAAGGGCCCTTGAAAAATTATTTGACCAACTATACTAAGAAGAAAAATTTGGCTCCTTGATTGAATGATGATTAAATTAAACGAAGATTGAAAAATACAACAGTTAGTTTGAAAAGAGATGGTATAGAGTGCCACAAAAGACATATGATAGGATGATACAGGGTGAGCTTTACACCTATACTGAAAGCAAAATAACTAAATAATAGAACAGAAGACAAACTTAAGGTGCAACAAAGGTACCTGCTGCAAGAGAGGATTCTGCTGCTGAGCAGAAAACTGCTTATGACTTCCACCAGCGAGAGAAGACATGCCAAGAAGGGTACTATGCCCTTGTTGCTGCACTTGCTGAAACTTCTGCAGAAATTTTTCTCTCTGGTCAGGTGCTATTTCAGTTCTTCCACGAAGCTGCCCCTAAAAATGAAAACATTTGCTTCTTGAACAACATAGCTTAAACATACAGAACAAGAAACTACACAAGACATGACAATGTTTATCTATGCATGTAATTGCACGTAATTTATTTAACCCAACAATCCCCATCCAAAGAAAAATAAAAAGACAAAAGTATTACCGCCTCATTTTGGTTCTGGAAAGGACTTCCTGGTCTCCACTGCATGCCAGGAACACCAGAAGGGGAGAAAACTCTCCCAGATACAGCTGCTCCCTCGTTAACATTATTAGGGTCAACTGAAACGGTTCCATCGTTAGCCTTCACAGCTTGAGGCAATATCATTCTATTACTTAGGGGTGATAGAAGAGGCTGCCCTATTCCACTACTTCCAAGCCTGTCATCGGCTCCCAGTAAGTTTCTCTTTGTAATTTCAGAGGCTGAAGGGACTGAACCAAGAGCTCCATTGCCAGAAACAATGTTGCTGGAAGCAAGAGGGATGCCAGATGTCACTTGATTTGGTACGCTGCTTCTACTGATGCCTCTCGCATGTGCAGCATCAGAAAGTGATGGAGATGCCCTCCGGCCAGGGAAGCCATTAACCTCGTCTTCTTTCACAGAGGTAGACTGGCTTACAGGTGAAGAATTAGCAGCACCAGTATTCTCCAGAGCAGTCCGAACAGAATTTGAACCAGGGAGGACTGATACTGCAGCAGTTGCACCAGACAAGTTCTGAGATGAAACATTCAAAGAAACAGGAGTAGCATGGTTCCCAGCTGGTGTCAATATAGCAGAACTGATTCCACTACTTTTAGAAGGTGGTGTTCTGACAACAGTATCAGAATTGCTATCCTGGGAAGCAGTGTCATCAGGTTGTTCCTGGATAGATCATCCTAGTCATGATTAGACATAACAGTTTTCTAGAAAAAACGATGGTGTACTTCTACTTAAGCAAAACCTAACAAGGATGTGGCTGTTTTTTCTTTTTTCTTATACAGATAGTCAAGAAATTTAGAGACAGGCACGCAGGATCTACAATTATGATCATGACTCATACTCCACTATTATTCTTACAAGTAAAAAAGGTGCCATAGATCATTACAAATTCATTTAACTACCACTTAGTAGGTTTCTCCATATGATTCATGAAACAATATATCACCGAATGGCTTCCATTTTAAAAAATGCTGACTCTCCTTTTCATGTCATAGGTAGAAGAAATACATACAGATGTTTGTGAAGCCGGGGCAGCTAAAGATGTCTTCAAGCTAAGCCCAAGTGCACCCTGCCGAAATAAAGCATAAATTACATATGAACTTTAATTATTCTTATCTGTCGGCAGAAAATATGAATTCCAACATGTATATAGGGGTCTGGGATGTTAACACACAACATAAATATGTATTAAATGTCTCTTGACAAGACACCTACCACTGTCAGAAGATTTACAGTTCAACATGGCATTCTAAAACAAAAATGCTAATACAGAAAAAATTATATTAAATATCCCAATCCCAAAACATGAGCAATCTCGATTGGGTAGGCAAATACCTTAGCAAGACCAGGTGGACCAATTGTGACAAGATCTTCAAGAGACTCCACCTTGTCTAAAGGTAATGAACTGTAAAGCTCATCGACGTCATTGAATTCATCGAAGTCCTCCTATATAAAAATAAGAAAGTTCAAGAGGAACTGGAAAAATAAGTAGAAAGACATAAAGTTTGCATAGTATTAAGCATGAAAAACTCTGTTCAGAAGAAAGTATGAAAAGAAGATATAAAAAAAAAAACTATTAAGCATCAGATTTTAAAAAGCAAACCTGATTACGCTCCACATAGTCATCCAAGAAATCCTTGACATCATTAACCTGCTCAGGACTTAATTCATCATTGTCTAGCAGCCTCAAAAGCAACTCGCATTTTTTTATATGAGCCTTGTGTCGAGCAATTGACATCTCTAGATGCGTCTGGAAAACAAATGTAACATGTGAATGGCCGGAGAAAGGTAGACCATCAATCCCACAAAATGAACGTCCTATGTTTACTTCATAATCATACCAATCTAGGTGGTCTGCTTTTTCCCTTTTTGACGGAAAGCCCTTCAAGCTCAGCTTCAAAGCTATCAATTTGAGATTCTAACTCTCCAACCTGCTCATGTTCTAAAAGCTGTTAATTAATTCCTCCAAAAAATATACATTTTATGCATAAAAAAAACATTTTTTTACACAAAAAATTATATTAATATAAACTAATTGACAATGTAGTATTACAAGATGCTGCAACAAGAATCACAAGAGAAATAGGCACCAGACTTGACTGCTAGTAATTATTGGAGAAACAAATCTAAGAAACCAGCTTAGAGATCGCAATGAGTTGAATGATCTTGGGACAACTTTTAACGTGTTGCAATAGTCAAAGGATACAACAAAGCTGACCATTGCAACAGTAAACACTATAGAGTAATGTGAGCAAATTAATAATGCAACAAAATATTCACTATACTTCGAGCATAATATAAAAAGGCTGAATGTTATTTAAAGAAATTGATTGCATACCACATTATTCAACCAATCCCTTGTCTCTGATTTAGCCTTCTCCTTCGGATCCTACAAATAAAAAACCAACAACTACATTAGCACAGGACAAAACATTTTTCAGCCCAAACACTGTATAAATAGACCAAGGCACGTCAAGAAAAGCAAGGAAGAGCTTTTAAATATAATTTGAGAGCAGGAGAGAAATTGCCCCAGGTTAAAGTCTTACTGTTTTAGGCTGTTGGCCCAAGCCTTCTTTGGAAAATGCTTTGGTCTTGGTTTCCTTTTCACAGATCTTAAATCTCTCCATTTCACGCTCGATGAGCTTGCGAGCATCCACCAGAGCCTGCTCATAAGAGGCACTAACCTATGTCAACATATATCAAAAGAAAAAATGTTAAATTCAAAACCAACGAGTTGAATTGATATTAAACAGGCAACAATTCAGAAGCTCATATAACAAAGTTAACCTCAAGCACAACCAAAAAAGAATCTGAGCTATGCAAAAGATGGAAAATCGGACGGCAACACTTAATCAATGGAATAATTAATGATAAAACTAGGCTTTATGACAAAAAATAGTGCAATGAAAGATTGCTCAGCATTCTGCGAGGGCAAACAATATATGATGAGTTCCACATTACAAGAACACACAGGTATCAAACATATCATTAATTGAAAGACGTTTATACATAACTAGAATGTGGTCCCCTGCTTAACAAAGAGTTTGAAATAAAAGCATCGTTGATGGCTTATGGGTGATGTGGCTTCCTAAAGATCTTATTTATATATAGAAATATAGATATAGATTCTCAAAGCTAACTGCCATGAGATTAAGCATCTCATTTCAAAAGTCAACTTCAGCAAAGAATAGATATTGCAGACCAGCTAAATGATGGGGCAAGTAGTAGAGTAGACTAATATACTTCTAAAAGCTACAATGTCCCAGATGTTATAAGTGACTACGAACCATTAAAAACAAAAATAAAAGCATTGCAGAAATTCACAATTTCCCGTTTCTTCGGCTAGAAACATGTATCAATTATTACTAGTATAGCCCCGAGAAAATTCAACATGCATAATGCTAAGAGATGGCATGAGCTTGTGAAGTTGTGATAAGAAAAAAAACTCAAAGACAGAGAGGCACTTGAATAGACCTTCTTATCCTTGATCTCGCTAGACTGTATCCAAGTCTTAATTTGGTCCCTGTACCTCTGGAGCTTCTTAATCTCCTTCTTCAGGTCTGCCTCAAATTTCTCCTTCTGGTTAGCGTTGTCTGTGTCGTAAACCTTAAAAACAACAAAATTATAATGAACCATTTGTCGAGTCATTCAATTGGACAAAGTTAATGCAAACCCAAATCCAAAAAAAAAAAATCACCAGACTGGACTAGAAAGAATGATGGAAATTAAGAACCTTGTTCCAGATGCTATCGAAGATCTCAACACCTTCCTGGACCTTCTTGAGAACGCGATCTATCTCGCCCTGAAGCTTTCGACTTGCACCCATTCTGCTAACTTAATCCAACGAAGATTTGCCCCTAATCTAATCATGCAATCGCAAAATGCTCGACGATCAATTGCAGTCGGAGTTTTCTAGGGTTTCACTTGCACTGAACTATTTCAACTTTTTGGGGGAAAAGCAATACGATCAGGGAAGACCGTGGCGATAAGACGACGATTTTTTTATGTTTTTTTACGATTGGTTCGTAGGTTGTTCACAGGATGATTAAAATATGGAAATATTAAAATTGCCTTTAAAATGATTTAACTTTTATAAAAATTTGGAAATCATTTTGGAAAAATATTTTAAGTGGCCTAATTGTTTAAATGAAATTAATTGTTACTACCTGTTGTTGTTATAATTTAATAAATTAAAGTTGTTATTTGTTCAATTATTATTATTGATATTCAATGAAAAAATTTGCTGAAAACTTATGCCTTAAATTATTGATCACCCATAATCATGTTAAATACCATATCTTAGCTAATTTTTTTCTAATAGATTAATAAAATTAAATAAACTATTTTATATTACATATATATTATGAAATACTTACATGTATCATTAAATGAAATATAGGGTTAATATGCAAATTTATTTCGAAAAATTTTTCTCAAGAGCAATATCATCTTAAAAGTTTTTTAATGGGTAATGTTACCCGCAAGTTTCAAAATAGAGCAATATCACTCCGTTAATTTAAAAAATTAATGTTGACCATTAATATTCTCAACGACATATAACAACATTGCTCTATTTTTAACTTTCGAGGAGATTTGACTCTTACAAAACTTACAAAGTAACATTACGACTAACGAAGAGTTTCTAAGACAAATTTACATATTAACCCTTACATATAGCTTTATAAATCTGTACCGAGAAACTAACTAGGGGTTATGTTGAGTGTCCGAATTGTTCTTCATATGTGTACTTATACATGTGCATAAATGTCTTCTTACTAAAAGGGTCAATATACAAAGTATTATTTGACATTAAATACATGCAATCCATCAATCACCCTTTGATCAACCTGTATCCTCCCACCTGCTTATCCCATTGATATCCTAAATATGCATATTTGGATTAACTTTTTTAAAATGATTTTACGTAATTCGGGATAAATACATGAGATAGGTTTTATTTCAACTTACGAATAATCACATGCTTACCTATCACTAACTTGGCCATCCTAATTCTTAACCTAGCCAGCAACGTTTTAGATTCGTACCTTTTAAGGCTGTGTTTGGTTTGAAGGGGGCATATGGGAGGCGATGGATAGAAAGGAAGGATAAGGAATTGAGGGGTTTAATGTTAGCTTGTTTGTTTATGTTGGAAGGGAGTGGATGAAATGGGTTTTGTGTTTGGTTCAAAAAAGGAAATGAGGAGAAGTAATGATTAATTTGCTATTATATCCTTATATATTAGTTCATATTTTTCTTACTTTTATATTACGCAAATTAATTTACATCTTATTTTAAGTTACATGATTTATCAAAACACACCCTCGAATTAATTTACAACATTTCAATTTGCAACTTGCAACACACAATCCATTTATAAAGCAAAATCTATGGGAGCTTGGACAGTGGCATCAATGGCTGCGTTCAGCATAGGCATCGCTCCAGCAAGTGTTGCTACTCCTACAAGGCTAAATTATTCTCATTCTAGAACCATAATTTCTTGTGTTGGATGGCACGCACTTCTTCACTTTCCCCTTCCCTTCCCCATAGAACACCTATGGATCCAAACTTGATTGTTCGCTTGTGCAAAGAAAGGACCCAGAAGGAGTACCTAGACCACCCCAAATTGAACACCTCACCAAACTTGAGTTTAAGAGACGCTTTGAAAGAGATGCGGAAGCACATGAAGCCTTCGAGCATCAAGTCTAGGAAGAGAAGAAATGCCGTCAAATTCTTCATCAAGTAATTATATCCATGCCTTCCCAATTTCTTATTCTTTATCATTGCTTGCATCCTTATTTATAACGTTCTCGCTTTGGTTTTTGCGTTATGGGGTTATTCTAGATGCTCCCGAGGAGCTTGTTGAATACTTCAGGGACTACACGTGAAAACCAGAGATCGAGATCAATGGAGGAAGGGAACAAAGGACGGTGTAACACCAAGCACTACTATGGACCTAACACCCTAAGGGATATCGGAGTGAGTAAAGGGGGAAGGAAGACACAGTAGGCAGGATGCACTCAAGTTCTATATCGGTTGGACTCGTCCAAAGTAAAGACACTAGTACTGGTACTGGTAATGTCAAATGCCATGTCTTGACTACATATATAGCTTTACTTTGGACAAGTTCAATCGATATAGGATTTGAGCGCACCCTGCCTACGATGCTTCTCTTTCCCCTTCATCCACTCCGATATCCCTTAAGGTGTTAAGTCCACAGCAATGTTTAGTGTGACAAATGGCAAAACCCACAGTGAAACAATGAAACGAAAGAGATGGTGAATTTCCCTGAACGCACAATGAAGCAGATTCGAAAACTAGAAAAATGAAGATAAGTGTGATAAGTTGAGCGGATAGTGCTAAAGGCATTTATGGAATGTGATAAAATGTTTGAGATACTTCAATCATGATATTTTGCATCCCTTAAAAAAAAATCTCATTTTAGAAGGATCCAAAATAAAAGGAAAGAAGTTTGGCTCCCCTCTCCTCCAATTTTTAATACCAAATGGGGGAGGAGGGGTCCCCCAACCAAACAAAGCATTAAGGGAGTTTGAATCAAACCCTTTCTATATTATTTTTTTTTTAAAAAAAAAAACTCATTAGAGTTAGAAGGGTTTCTCTGTTTTCCTTTGATGTGATGATAATCTCATTGACAAGTTTTAAGCTTCTAGCGGAAAAAAACATAAACCATGATTTATTAATATCAATTGTTCCTTCTTATTCATTTGTAGGCTAAACAATTCATTTTTTAGATAATTATTTGCGTGAACATTTTCTTTTATTATGCTTGATTAAAATTAACTTCTCCACTAATTTATCAGACAATCGCCTCAAGCCGAGAGACGATCAGAATATGCTCAATTAAAATGTATATCGCTCCCAAAAAAAAAAAAACCTTTTTCCAACAAGAAATTTGATTATTTTTTTAATAGATAAGCGCTTGTTAACATATACTTCCAAAAAAGACCCCCCAAGTTATTAACTTTCTCAGGTTTTTGAAACGTCGAAGATAAATCGCTGAAATATCTTTTGCTGATTTGGTTGCATTCTGACATAATCATCAGGTTCTAAAAGCAAAATGAAATCAACAAGATTTTTAATTTTAGAAAACTAAGAAGAAATAAGGATGAATCAGAACTCAAGTGCCATGCACCCAAGGAAAGTCATAAAAGTGAAAATTAATTAAGCCAAAAACAGAAGCAAGCTGCAAAATTTACCGTCCAATAATGTAATGATAGAGTAGAAATGATAGGTAGACAAAAAGTCTACCCGAAAACAATCATTAACTAAAACAAAACAATTAAGACAGGGTTAATATAAATCAAAACCGCTGCCCAGCTATTATCCTCTACCTACTATCAACTAAACAAAATCCAAAACGATGCATTGATCACGCCCGGATAATAACAAATCTCTCTCGTTATTGCAGGTACGAACAATAAAAATCTTCAATTCTTATTCTGAGAAATTAATACTGTGAATCTATCATGGAAGGTGGTGGGAGATGGTGCAACGCGTGCTCTAATACGGTGAATCCAATGAGGGAACGAGAGAACAAATGCCCGGTTTGTGGGTCAGAATTTACAGAGGTAATAATCGCCAGACCATAATAACGATGCAGGCGACGATTTGATCAGATCGGCCTCTGTGTTCTCTCCTTAGGCGCCAATATTACTGGGCTTGATGAGTGCTCTCAGACCTGCTCTACCAACATTCAACAACAACGGTAATTCGAGCTCAAGCAGGGAGGAGGTAGACGACGGCGAGCAAGAGACGGAACAGCTCGGTAACCTTGTGATGAGAAGAAGGAGAAGAACATCGTTCACTTCGCTCATGCTCGTCTTCCCTTGTCTCCACGGTCGGATGACGCAGCCAGAATCTGATCAGAACGCTAGTAACACAGAAAATGATCATAGAAACAATGACGGTGGCGGCGGTAGTGATAATGGTAACCACGTGAATCTCAACGTGGTTGTGATCGATCCATCAACGAAGAGGCCGCTTTCACTCTGCGAGGTCATTCACAGATGAACAACACGAGAGGTCGTACGACTCCGTTGACGGAGAATCCGAGGGGGTCTCTTGGTGACTTTCTGGAGGGACCTGGGTTTGGGTTGTTGCTGCAACATCTGGCGCACAATAATACTGAGGCTAATGATAGATATGTGAGTAATGTGAACCCGCCGCCGCGGAAGGCGGCGATAGAAGAGATGCCGACGGTGACTACGGAGGAGGATATGCAGTGTATACTATGTTTGGAGGATGCAGACATTGGGAGTGAGGTGAAGGAGATGCCGTGTGGGCATAAGTTTCACGGTGACTGCATTATCTCGTGGTTGAAACTTCGGAGTTCTTGCCCGATTTGTAGGCTTCAGCTACCGTACGACGATTCCAAGGTTGAAGCCAACGGCGGACGTCGGAATGAAGGCGATCCGGGTAATGGTAATCAAGTGATGGATAGGGAACGGAAAATGAGTTTTGGAAGAAGGAATTGGCTCTCCATATTGCAGCCATTTGATTACCTTCTTCCTTCTCATTGAAGAACTGTTTCTTGTCGTATCTAGCACGTAATGTTCATAAATTGTTTATGTTTTTAGGACGAGTTGAATGTCTTTCCCCACCCCTCCCAACAGGCTGAATGTTGAAGCTCAAATGAAAAGTTTCTAGTTTATAAATAGTTTATTCTAATAAACAAACTGAGAGTTTATATATCTTTATTAAAGCGTTTTATTGATTATAGATATGTCATGATACTTAGAATTAGATGTAAGGCAAGTAAATATGAATATTTTGTAATCAACTAAATTGACATTATAATTAAAATTACAAAGAAAAAGTAGAAAAAGTAATCATGGTAAAAATCTAACCTTTAGCCTTTTTTTTTTAACTCAAATTATCTACAAATCAATTTGAAATTGAACTTTAGACAAATCTCTGTTGTTAAGATTAAAACCCTTCCAATAACTACGCTGATCAAGATTTGAACTCAGTGTTCTCTTCCTTATGGGATAAGACTATTTATCATCTCAATCAATAGCTTGATCCAACTTCTAGCTTTTTATTTGGTAGTCATGTAGCGCCAAGGAGAGTGGTGCCATTTACAATGGAAGGGTTTTAGCCACATAATTATAAAGTTGAGTTTAAATCTAGATGAAAGGAGAGCGGTGGTGTGTAGGAGAGTTGCAGTGTGTAATAAACAAGATAAGAAGGCGTGAATGAAACCGGCCCTTAGAAACCTGAAAAAGGAATCTTATGGATAATTTTGATTATCGCAGGGCAATATTCCTTTTCAAAAGACACGTTCTTTTTTTTCTTTATTCTTTTGTTTTTGGTCCTCATAGAATCTTCTTGTTGATGTATATATTGTTCTATTTGCCAAAACATTATAAAAGTACGTTCATATCAAGTTGAAGTAAAATTCCTCTCACATACTTATCTCATAAACTGTAAATCACGTTGGAAAAGTAGTTTTTACAACTAATCTAAAAAGACCCTATGTCAACTGGTTTCTCAGCAACTTACGTCTAGTAATTAGCTAGCTCGTCCACTGTGCTTCAGTTCTCTTTCCCCAAGGGAATCACATTCTCCTGATAAAGTAAGTTTGCAGTGAAACACGAAGGCCTTGAAAATTATCTCATGGTGTAGACCTGTTGCTTTCAATAATCTACGACAATCTCTTATCAGAATTTCCCTCCCAAGCATAAAATCAAATACAGCATTTTTTTTTTCCAGACAGAATAGAAATCAAATCCAATAGACTAATAATCAATATTAACGTGAAGAGAGGGGAGTCTAATAATATCCTGGAACTGTATGATGATAAATAAATGTGAATATAGGTTGGTGAAATGAAATGACCATTGAATCAATCCTTACAAGGGTAAGAGGCCTCAGCCACTGAAAAGAGAGCATTTTAAATCTGACAAACTTCTCTGTGAAATCACCTTGCTTAGTCATAACTGATTAAACCGTCTTGAAAAGAATCCACCTACAGTTACTAAAGGCAACAGCTTTAGTGGGCATGGTAGGGAACCCATTTTTCGTGGATCTTAGAGAAAGAACAATTATTAAGTTCCTGATTGGAGAATCAGATCTGTTAGGTTTCTAGTTTAAGATTCTCTTTCCATGCCATGAAGTGCACTCAACAGCCTTCCTAACATTATGGGGAATAACAGTAATGTCAATTTGTACTGCCTATTTTAGCCAATGTCATTTCTTGGCGGTAATATAATTAAAGTATACTGAGTGTCTTATCATTATTTTGAATGTGATTTCCAATAACACCTTAAATAAGCTTCAACTCTTGACATTTCTCATATCTAAGGGGGGGTGTGTGTGTGTTAGGGGTTTGATAGAATTATAGAAAGTTACATAAAAGGAAAGCCAACTAATATCAAGTCCTAAAACTCTCTTGGCCTCCATTATTTACAGAAACAGTTTGCCAGAGCCAATAAAATCAGCTTTAAAAGCTCGGTGCATTCCTGGATCCAACAATATTTAAGAGAGGTTGGAGCAGTTAAAAAACATTACAGACTAATACTTTATGTAAGCTTACCATAACTTGCAAGATTCATCCATGGGTCCTCAAAAGGTTCATCTTAAATCCTCTCATTCATTATATATGATGTAGGCAAGGTGTAGGCTATTGTTTATGTAGGAGCCCAGGATACTAAAATACACTTTCAAGTACGAAATGCCCCTAACTTTCAATCTGACAAAGAAAGAGAGGCAATGAAACAACTTATCTCATCATGATACAAAATTCTAGCATAAATAAAAGTATTAGTAGTTTTAATACTATTAAACTGGTTGTCAAAAGATGTGAATTCTTGGTTGTCAGTACAATACAATATTCCTGATGTGGTACCGAATCAGATTTCTTGCTTAGTTGAATCTCATTCACTTGAAGGCAAACAATTAAGCACTTCCGATTTAGCTTGTCAATGCCTGCTTTTGCCATTTCTCCCTAGTTGCAGTATAAGTTCTCAGAAGTCAGAATCAATTGATGTCCCAAAGGGCTACATTAGAATTGATTTTTTTAATTCCTTTTTTGGTTTTATTTTTGGTAATTAACTCTTGCAATTTTAAAATAGATACAGCTGATTTAGCTTGTCAATGCCTGCTCTTGCATGTTTACAGTCATCATGCATGTTCTTATTAATCAATAAAACCTATTTTTTTTCTATATATTGGGTATAATGGTAAGTGGTAGAATTTATTCTGCACTAGCTGTTGATCACATAACTGATTCTGTGTTCTAAAAGTAATAATTCTTGGTTATTAAATACATGGATTACATTGCAAAATAAAACAGCATAAGCATAATCCACTAACAACGGACACATGTAATGGGGGCATAAATCCTGAAAATGAATCAAACTAAACTATTTCTCAACATTCCCAATTCTTAAACTACTTGCATGTTTAACAATAACATAAATATGTGAATTTTTATGCATGTAGATTTGTGAGTTCAATGAAACTGTATATTTAGAAGACGTCGTCAAATTTCAAGCCAAGCACAAGACTAGGACAACTGGTAATGGTCAATACTATATATATTTCAATAGGCCAAAGTCTTTAAACAAAAGCAATAAGCATAAATGTCAAGTTAAGATGGTACATTCGCACGTTTTTCTTTTTATCACTCGGTCCCGGCTGAGCCGGCTGGACCAAAAGGATTGGATCCTTGGTTTTATTTTATTCTTTGTGGTCTACATATGCACAAAACTTATCGAACCAGACAACAAAAGGACTGTATTCTTATTCTATTCTTTTCTTTGAAAAATCTCCAAGGACTTTGAGAAACATCTCACCACCGTTATTCTTTTTCTTGAATGTATCTGTGTCACTTAGTATCCATTTCTTGGTGCCCCAGTCATAAAGAATCTTCTTTTCTATATTCTCTATAACATGACCAGTTATTGCCTTCGTTTAGAAAAGTTTTGCCAAACCCTTCAGTATAGTAGTATTAACGATGTTAGTAAATTAACTATCCAAGGTGAGTGACAGAGAATAAAGAGTGCAAGAATCTTCCATGAGGAAAAAAGGGAGGTAAAGTGTGGTTTTTGATGCTTTGAGGGAAAAGATAAAGTTTAATTTGTGATCCCAGACACAAAATTCTTCTATGAACTTTTGGAATGAGGTTCCTGCCTTTGCCAGAAGGACAAAAATATATGCAGGCTCAAGTAGATACAAGTTGATGGGTCAATTTTGGAACCAAATGCAACGTTTGAGGTGTTTCAGAAAGTACAACGAACATAATTTTATAGGGTAGAGTTTCCTTGGATTGGAAAGTGGAAGTGGAGAGATAGGCCACAATATTTTTTTTTTTTTTGTTTTTAGTAACTCTGAATGAATATCGTATGAAGTATTCAGTTTTGAGTTGCTTCTGTTCAAGATTCTATGCTTCACATGGTGCCCCTTCTTTGCTCACTTGCTTTATAAGGACATCTTTGGGTACAACCAAGGCATGTGAAAATCTCGTGAAGGAGAGAACAAAAGATTAGACAGAGCTATTGTGGAAAACTGCTCATATTTGAAACCTCAAAGGGAATAGCATTTGAAAGGTATCGTTCATCAGGTAATAAGATTATCTTGATCAGGTTATTTATAACTGTTTGTGTTTCTGGGTAGATTAATAAGATGATTTTGTTTACAGAAAAGAGAGAATGTACTATCATCAGCAACAGCAAGCAAAGAACATTAACTCTTTAAGGATGACAAACCCTCCTGAGAGGCATATGATCGTTCATGGTGGAAGTGGAACTGGAGACTCAGGACTTGTCCTCTCAACTGATGCTAAGCCTAGACTAAAATGGACACCAGATCTCCATGAACGATTTGTAGAAGCAGTGAATCAGCTAGGAGGGCCAGACAGTGAGTTGTGCTACAATGCTTGTGAATTAGGAAATAAATCTATGTTCTGAAGCTAATCCTAGTTACACTGTTCTTGCAGAAGCTACACCAAAAACAGTATTGAAACTTATGGCGATACCTGGACTTACTCTTTACCACTTGAAGAGTCATCTACAGGTACCCTTTTTCTTGTTTTACCCCGAAAGTTCCTCAGACTTTCCAGGAACCAGGTCCTAACTATTTTGGTCATATTAAGTTAATTAGATTAAGAATAAACACAAGGTAATGTTACGCAAGTGACATCATCAGTTTAATTAGTTAAAGAAGAGGGAAGCACAAGATACAATTTCTGGCTTGTAGTAGATGTTTGATTGTTCTGAATTATTATCCCCACTTCTTTTACACTGGGAATCAAAGCTTTAAAACCCGTTATAAAATAGAACTTGCTCTGCACTGAAAGTCAAATTTTTTTGTAAAATTTTAGGTCCCTTTTATATGTTTAGTTGTCACTAACCCATTTCCATTCTGGACAACAGAAATACAGACTCAGTCAAAATCTGCATGGACAGGGCAATAGTGGAACCTATAGAAACGGTGAGGGAACCATTTCATCATATCCTTTCCATGTATTCCAAAATTGATTGAGAGATTTGCTGAAATTATCTGATATGAAGCATAGAATTTGGAAGAGAATTAATCTCACTGACTTAAATTGCAGAAGCAGCAGGCCAATTGTCTGAGACAAGTGGGGGTCATCTGAAAAGTTTAAGCATCAGACCTCAGACAAACAAGTAATAGCACATAACTTGTCTCATGTTCAGATTTTCAGTCATCAAGTATCCATTGTTATTTTTTCTTTTCAGTTTCTAACTAGGATATGGACCTTAAATCCAGGAACTTAGAAATAAATGAGGCACTACAGATGCAAATTGAAGTGCAAAGAAGGCTGCATGAGCAGCTCGAGGTAAAGCATGTAACTTGCCGTGTTTCTTTAAGTTGTAGCTCATTGATTTACAAAAGTTTACATTCAGTATATGTGTATTCTAAGCTGTGATTGGTTCACTTTTGATGACTGTAAAACTGCTTCCAAATCTTTAAATTTTAATCAGGTACAGCGACACTTGCAGCTTCGGATAGAGGCTCAAGGGAAGTACCTCCAAGGAGTGCTGGAGAAAGCCCAAGAGACATTAGAGATACAGAATCTTGGCACGTCAGGACTTGAAGCTGCCAAGGTTCAACTCTCTGAACTGGCATCCAAAGTTTCAACTCAATACACAGAACCTGCATTTTCAGAGCTGAAAGAATTACAGGCACTATGGCCTCAGCAAGCACAAGTGACCAAACCCACCAATTGTTCAATGGATAGCTGCTTGACATCTAGCGAAGGATCTCAGAGAGACCAAGACACAAATTTCGTGGGCTTAAATTTGAGATTATGTGATGGAACTCCATTTTTAAGATCAAAAGGGGGTGCTCCAGAGCCAATTCTTCTGAAGTCTGATCTCACATTATCTGACCAGCTGCAGGAGAAATTTCTGTTTCTTTCCCCGTCAAACGATGCTGAACATAACAGAAACTCAAAACTCATATCCATGGATGTTGGACTTGAAGGAGAAGAGAGCTTGGGGAAGAGAGCGCCTGTTTTGAAGGAAGATTTGAAGCCAGAGGAAGAACGCAGGTTGAGAAAGGAAAGAGCTGAAAATGAGGTAGTGCCAGGGAAACTGAACTATGAGAAAATTTCTCATCAAGACTATAGGATGTCTAACTTTGAAACCACACTGGACCTAAATGTTCATGATGACAAAAATGATGCTTCTTCTAACTGCCAACATTTTGACTTGAATGGATTTAGCTGGAATTGCTAGTTGATATTGATAGTGGCTGAAATTTAGAAGCCATCAAGTTTGATTCTGTATTATGCATATGTCTAGTATGGCCCGATAGAGATGAACAAAATAAATTGCTCAAACAAAGCTGTGTTTTGCATGAGAATTAAACAGTGTTATTTTTTCATGAACAGTGTATCTTTTTATAGATTTTGTATTATATATTGATATTGAATGCTTGTACATTTATAGAGATAGTATGACAGTTATATAATAAACATTGTGTTTTCCATAGTTCAAAGCCCACTTTGAAACTGCCTCGATTCAATAGTTATTATAGAGTGTTATTTTTTAACAAAAAATATTTTGACTGACAAAGTGGCTTTTTAAACAGAAAGATCACTCCAAAGTTGTGAATATGCATGAATTTACAGCAGAAAACATTAGAAAGAAAGGAAAAGTAAAAAAGAAGAAAAGAAAGGGGAAACAGATTAAAAATGAGAGCAGCCTCTAAGTTAATTATTTTGACACAAGCTACAAGAAAAGCAGCAGCTTCTGCCATTGCTGATGCCTATAAAACAGATAGCTAAGCTAGAAATAGTGATACAGGCATGATCTAGGTACTCCTTATTTATGAAATTCTCAATAATGGGAATTATTAAATCATTGATGAGTAAATTTTTGGATTATCTTCATTGACCCATGGAAATTAGTGGAAAACCAGAGCAGCGAAGAAAATTATATATTATTTAAACTCTTTTCTGGCGTTGGAAATGACCTTCACGTTCACAATCCACAATCTACAAATTACCATGATAGTCGTATCAAATGTTCCGTACATGCTCAGGAAAGATGTAATGAAAAGAATAACAACATAAAATTCAAAATCAATCTCTTTATCATTGTATTTCTTTGAAAAAAATATTTCTCGGCGTACGTCTTTGATCTGTAACTTTCACTGACATGGTTTTGATCCTATAGAAAATTCTTTATTACTCTTCGATAGTTTTTCTTCTTGATGCGATTATTTAAACTGAGCTTAATTATAGCATTAAAATAAATGAAGGAAGACAAAATCTCCATACTATATATCTAGAATTCAAAGAACCACCGGAAAGAAGAAAACCTATAGATGGTAAGATACGTATGCCTTCCATCAGAGTTTGTAAATTTACAAACAAAGGTAATGTTTGGTTGCAACATTTGTTAGGAGTGTCAAGGTATAACATAATTTGAGCTGTGAAAATTTGGGAATCATATCTTTATCTTGTTTAATTTAATTTTCCGAAAACACAATAACTTGGCAGTTAGCATATACTTACTTAGCTTTTAATAAAATTATAAGTCAATTAATATGGTACTCTCTTCATTTCTAAAAATAAGCCTCCATTTATAACGTAATTACACTACAAACGATGGTTTACATTTAAGACCGGAGGGAGTAATAATTTGATAGACAAGGATTCTTTATAACAACCATATCCTCTAGTAAGGGGGGAAGAGAGTGATGGGGTTGGGGCCTATTTGACATGTATTAGTCCCGCCACTCTTTCTATATCTCTTTCCAACTGAACCATGCATCCACTTGGAAAGAAAGATGCCCGAACACAATAATGATCGGTTCAATCCAATTGCAGAAAAAAGACAAAAAGCATATACCAATTTTTATATATATCCCAATCATATTTATGATATGAATGGGAATTTAATCACCTTAGAGTTATCAGGCACGGGAATATATATGTAGAGAGAGAGAGAGAGAGAGAGTGTAATGTTTAAATATTGCAAACCGAAACAAGGACTCTTTGATTAATCTTCAATTGTCCATCTACAGAAAATAAATAATCAATTACACTTCATGTCAACATTGCCAAAATGGTATTGTCTGTCTTTTTTTTTTTTTGCCAAGGTATTGTCTGTCTATATACAAAACTTGGAAGGAATTTTCTTGCACCATGATGATTTAGAGTTCCTAGACTATTCCCATTTTGATAAAATAATAGCTTATCATAGGTAGCCTGCAGGGACAGTATACATTTTTATTATAATTAGCTCTTACTGATAATCTGATACACACACACTATATAGGGTATTAATTCTGACACCCCTCATAATGCAGCAATAACTCCAACATTTCCTTCTTCATCGGATTTCCTATTTTCTTGCTAGACACACAAAAATATATTAAACTTATACTCATCATGTTTAACTGTGCATGTACTTGTTAGAGAGGACCCCATATCCTGATGAAAGGTGATCAGAGATGAGAGTGGCAAAAATGTCGTATGTGTCCAGAAGAAGAACAGGGGAACAAAAGTTGACGTGAGACGGAACGAAAAGCAGATTCCTGTTTAGGTGGAACCCTAGAGTGGTGGCAGAGGGAAAAAGGAATCGGAACCAACCCTATATACAATATACATACAGTACATACATCTGTATCTATATATTACTGCATTGAGTGCTGAACAGACCTCGATGTACGAGAAGTTAAAACCGCCCACATAGCGGTTTCAGTTGCAGTATACATGTGAGCACCAACACACACACACACACACATCTATCTCTGTGATCTGAGATGATACGGTCATTTATCACTTTGTGGTTTCAAAGAAAAAAAGGATTCAACAATTTCAATGACAGTGCATTTCTTGGTTGCCAAGTTTGGATAGGCTGCCTTCTGAAGTGTGCCTCGGTACATGCATGGATGTATATCTAACTAGTGCGTTATATGTGTTTTTGGTTCAGAGAAACCGCTTGTATAAGCCCAGATAAGAATCGTCTGTCACGTGAACGGTCATATACAATTATATTTTTTTTTTCTGTATATGATGGTCTCTCTCTCTCTCTCTCTCTTCCCCCTCGCCAGATTTATCTATAAATTCTCAAGTTCTATGAGTTAGTATTCATACTCACCTCTTGATCAGAGCTCCGCCAAAAGCCTTGCATGAAGGGTCGGAAAGGGGAGTGCAGCCAAGGATGACTTGCCGGATTCGATATATTTATGGCTTTGTCTATGTATATATGGAGTACCTTGCATACATATTAAAAGTCTTTGTGTTTATGGAGTCTGGCAAGTTGTCTTTGGCTACATGCTTCTTTCTGCTTCTCATGCCAGGCCTTCTTGGTGGTGATTGTCTGTGCGTTTTTTGGGGGTTTTTGGGCGCCCCCGGGGGGGGGGGATCTTGAGGGGGTTCTTCCTTGAATCTTTTTTCCTGACAATAAGGGCCTGTTTTTCTTATTCATTAATTTGAGATATATGATCACAAGCTGTCATTTGAATCTTATCTTTTTGCTGTTAACTGTTGCTTCTGTACTAGTAAAGTGTAGAAATTGCTTTCTTAGTTGTTCTAGATCTGCAGCTTTGTTAGGTTATATTTATTGTTAGGTTATATTTATTAGTTATATTTATTTATTAATGATATCCCACCATTCTTTTAATCTATTTAAACTTATTTTAGTATAAGACTCATTTTATAGTTCAAATTATTCATTAAAGTATATTTTATATTAATAGCCGAATAGGGTTGCACACGCTTTCTATGATTTTCAGTGATACGAAAAGGTTTTTTCCTTTCAAGTGAACTTGTGATTTCTGAATGAGTAATCTGTGAATTTTACTTGCATGATGATGTTAAACTAGTGCTTAAGCTTGTTTAATCAAGAACCAAGGCTTTTTGCTTGGTTTATAGTCGGTTTCCATCAGTTTCACCATTAAAATGTTTTTTTTTTTAAACACTCTCATCAGTTTCATGCTGTAACGGTTACATATATGATAGTCGAGTTTCATAACCGAAGGTATCATGTCAAATGAAGTTGAGAGGTACTGATGGCCAGGACCATGACATTAAAGCTTGTGAGTGACTCGTGATTCGTGACTTTGATTTTATAGTTTCATTCTCCTTTTCTCTGTATCTGTATGGATCAGGTGACTTGCTTCAACTCACTGTTTAAGAAGGCCTCAGTGGAGATTCTTGATGTGACTTGGACCTCAAAACCTCGACGAAAAAGACAGACCAGAGTCAATGGGAACAATATGCTTCTTTTAATATCTTCAATGTTTGGTTTATACATATAAAAATGCCATGTAGTTAACACGAACAGCCTCGGTTAATCACTTGTTCACGTAAGAATATAGTATGCTTAACGCGGTGTTTACAATTTACATTCTATTATAGTAACTGCAGATTGCTCAAGTTCATTTTAATTAATATTTCATTGGATAATTAGTTTGAACACACGCGCACAAACACACGTTTTAAAAAAAAAAAAATTGCGTTGCGCTCAAGTTTTTTCAGTCTATTTACAAGAATATTGAATATGAGGTTCATTCTTTCTCATTTATTAACGAATGGAACAGCGTTATATTTGAGAATAAAACTATAGTAAGCTAAACACTGACATTTGAAGCAGATTAATTTTAACCCTTTGAAAGACTAAAAGTAAAAAAAAAAAAAAAAGCCGCAGCTAGAGAATCATTTTGTTATCTTTCTTGCAATGGCATTTATTTGTCGGCTGGCCTTTCATACTCTTGCTTTAAACGACAGTGTTAAGATTAACCTTCCCTCTTCCCGTATGATTTAAACGCAATGTCCCGCAATTACAAGGAACTATTTCTACATTAATTTATTATTTTTCATTATGCATTTGAGATTATTCTGAAAAACCTAGGAGGACCTTTGCCAAAATAATTTTCCACTTGGGGAAAACAGAAATGGTTTTTCAATGGGGACACATGACGGTGTCAGATCCAATAGTGGCATTGAGATCTATCAAATGGGCCAAAAAGGCCCACAGAGTTGAAATTTATTGCGTGGCCGCGTCACATTGCTCACACAACTTTTTGGAAAAATAGCAGCATGGTCCCATGGAAGCATCATAATATAAAAAAAAAACCCATAAATTTGGCCCTCTTGCATAATGCTCCCTTGGGACCTCAGTGAAATATAAATTTCATATGCAATTACCCTTATGCCCCCGTTTTGAATATGAGAAACCGAGGAGTAGTTTTAAACCCATCGTCGTAGCATTCTGTTGCAATCACCTGAGCAAATGCTATACCGAGAGTTGGAGAAGACAATGTCATTATCACAATCACTGAGAGACTGAGAAGTCATTGTCGTTGAGAACATAAGTCGCCATCGCTGAGGCAGAGAAGAAGCATTTTGATCTCCTTCATTTTACAGTTTGTCCAGGAGAATAAGTCATCATGGATCCCTTACCCATAAAGCCAAAACTTGAGTTTTTGGCTTAAAAACTTGAATTTTGAAGTTAAAACTTGAGAACTTGACTCCAAAACTCAAGTTATATCAGAACCTGTGAATCTAGATATATGACTTGTCAATACGGCTTCTCAACTTGTCAACCCATTATCCAAGTTGAGAAGCTGGATTGACAAATCATATAACTAAATTCATAGGTTCTGATATAATTCGAGTTTTGGAGCCAAAACTCGAATTTTGGCTTTGAAACTCGCGTTTTGGAATTCAAAACTCGAGTTTTGACTTTTTGGGTAAAGGATTCACGATGACCTCTTCTTCTCCTACGACAATGATGAACTGCAAAGTGGAAGAGATCGAAATGCTTCTTCTTTGGCTCAATGATGGCGACTTATGCTCTCAATGACGACAACTCCTCAGTCTCTCAATGACGGCGATAGCGACATCGTCTTTTCTGGCTCCCGACGCAATGTCTCCTCAAGTGATTGCGACGAAATGCTACAGTGATGGGTTTGAAGCTGCTCCTCAACTTCTTGCATTCAGAATTGGGACATAAGAGTAATTGCATATAAGATTTATATTTCACTAAGGTCCCAAAGGAAGGAGCGTTCCACAAAAGAGCCAAATTCACAAGACTTTTTTGATATTATGATACTTCCATGGAACTTGCTGCTATTTTCCCTAACTTTTTTTGCTTGCCAAGTGTCAAACTCAAACCACACACGATCCACGCAACCTTATCCGCTTCAAGCATCTCATGCTTTTGGGTCAGCAGTGTCCCTAATGTTTCCACTACCCTTTAAAACCGACACATGGGAACTTCCATGAACACCTCTTCACCATACACCAGTTCATTTTCTTGAAGCTTCCATTTGTCTTTGCTTCGCTAAGATACCCCAGAACGGGTGAAGAGTGGGTCCAAACACCATTATCCCGTTTCCTTTTATCTCAATCAAATAACGGTTTGTTCAGTTAAAAAAAAGAACCCACATCACCATCAAATACATTAGAATCAGAATAGGAAACGAGTGGCTCACAGATTGAACTCAACAAAAGTAGGATCGTATATTGGAAAATAGAAGGATATTATGCATCTTGTAACAGTACAAACATCACAGCACATAGTACTATTTGACATTGTACGGCACACTGCTACATTCCTATTACAATCATCCCACAAGCCAGGCTTGGATCCCCCAAAAAAAAACAAATCCATCAGCCTGAAACAGCCAGGGCGAACGAATGGCGCCTTCACCTTTGATGGCCAAAATAGAAAACAAAAGGAGAGGAAAAAAACACTTCACCTTTACTTCTATTATACGGCAAAAGAGATACTGTACAATGTCCAAGGCTTTGTAATCAAGGGATGAGGCATGTTCCCAAATTCACCGCCTCAACGCCCAGCAGGGCCCAAACTTCTCTCCTTGTCCACTTCACGAGAATTGGGGCTCACTGAAGCTAATGGAAGGGGCTCCCAACAAGGAGGAGGTTGCTGTGCAGGGGCTTCATCTGGTTTTGGCTTTGGCGTGTAAGTGAATGACAGATCCTTGTTGGCAGACAGAGCTAAGAGTTCTTTCTCCTCCAATCCTTTGGTTGGGCCCAAGCTGCATCTATCCGGGGTGTGTTTGGCCAATGCCTCTTTGAACTTCTTGATCTGTGATCAAACCATCAGCTACAATCAGTTACTTTCACTTTCCTATTTAGAGAAATGAATCCTAATTCTTCATCTAATGCAGTGCTAGAACAATCCTATGGACAAAACAAGAATCCAAACATTTCCCCAATGTGAAAACAACATACAATTTACAGACACAAAGAACCCAGACATAATAGGCAATCAATCCATACCAGAAACACATAGTCACTATGGAAGAGATCAAACATGTAATCATGTAATTGAGTAACATATTATTAAGGAAGAGTGAACTAACCGTGGCATTGGTACAGCTAAAGCTGCATAAACGACCATGGGCGCCTCTGTAGAAGCGGAAGAAGGGAAGGACGTGGACGTGGAGACTATAACACATAGATTTATGCTCCTCAAAATTCACTTGAAGGAATTGAACATCTGGATTCATCTCTGCCAGTTGACATATCTGCAACAGCACCAACGAAATATCAGAATTACAGGTCATGAACAAGATACGACATGAATCCATGATACCAGACAGCTCTGCGAATAGGCCAATGGCGAATACCTTCGGATGAAGAGCTCTGCAACCACCGCAACCAGGAGAAAAGAAATCAACAACCACCAGCTTGTCCCCTGCGTTTAATAGGGAGTCCACAAGGTCTTGAGCCGAAGCCACCTCCCTCATATTTGGCTGAAGCCCTGTTTCCCACCATTTCTGAGCTTTACCGATTCCAAGGGCCATCTGCAAATGCCATGACAGGCACAAGATTAAAACGGAAATTCAGTTAAAAAGTCAATAAATGTGAAGCTCTACAAATTTAGGCCTCATGAGATGGAAATCAAAGAAATTTCCTCATAATGAATCCTCCGAAGAAAACTAAATGAAGATCGGAACCACCGGGAGATCCTTTACTATCAGTGGAGGAAATGAAACTTCAAGCACAAAAGAATAGAAGCATCAATTTATAATTTATAATTTTGATAGAAGTGGTGACTTGAACGATTAAAGCCGAGATCCTGTAT
Source organism: Vachellia collinsii (assembly GCA_006871305.1). Classification (NCBI taxonomy): domain Eukaryota; kingdom Viridiplantae; phylum Streptophyta; class Magnoliopsida; order Fabales; family Fabaceae; genus Vachellia; species Vachellia collinsii. The sequence continues at coordinate 2,779 of QFDD01000338.1, read as the reverse complement.
TACATATAATCAGAATATAAACTAAAGTAGATTGAGTTTAACTCTTAAGAAGAATATCCTATTTTGATACACCATAAGGAATTAAGTGATGGGGGAATAACCAACCTGAGCTGCCGCCGAAGATCGAGAAAGATATTTCCCTCTGCCGGGCTTGCGAGCGTACTCATAAAACACCAGGTTGTTGCCATAGGATTCAGAAGAAGAGAGGGATGGAGATCTGTGAACCTCGGAATTTAGTTTCATAGAAGGTAACCTCTTCACAGAGCCAGAAACACCACAACCATAGCTAAGAATCTTTGGACATAGAGAAACTTTACGGAGATTATGCTGCACATCATCGTGCCAAGTAGAAATCAAAGCAGTCTGGTTCAAAACCTTCGCCATTGAACGGTGACAACGAATCTATGAGTCTGACGGAAGATCCACAAAAGGCGAGAGACGGGAAACGCGAACGAGGGAAACAAATAAATTAAAAAAGAAGCAGAAAAGGAATGCTTTTACTGCATACAGCAGAGAATCGAAAAAGTTGCCTACAGACTGCAGTTTCTGAATTGACGAGGATCGAAACGGGGGCTGTGTGAGATCGGACGGTGGAAAAAGGATTGTTGGGGAAGGCACGTGCCGTGAAGATCTCAGTTGGAACACGTGGCGTGGTAGAAGATGCTTGGATAATTATTGAATTAATTATGGAAGTTAAAAAGGGCGGAATAATAAAGAAATGGATAAAATTAAGGATAAAATGGAGTAGCGTATAAGGCAGGTCGCGTCTTATGCGTTGACCAGGATTTTTGTTTTTTTTTTGGTGTACAGACGACGTGCCTCGGACGCTCGCTCCACTCACCTTCTCTTTCCCCTCAGCTTCGCCCGTTGATTTCATTCGGCCCTGTTGGGCCCAATCATTCTGGCATGTTGGGCTGAATCCCACCTTCCACCCTTACAAAGCCTAAATAAAATGTTGGCCCCAAGACTCATGAGTGAGTGAATGATGACTAAAAAAAACAGGTATGACTGGACCTTGTGAGAAAAAATGGAAGAAATCAATAATGTAAAGTAATAACAGAGAATGAATAAATAATCTGAATTTCTTATATTAATATATACAAAAAGAGGGTCTATATACACAGGTGTAATGAGCCGACACATTTATGTCTATATAATATGATTAATAATTGGCAAATTTCTTGTTGATTGCCCAATCCCCGGTTTTTTTTCCTAATAATATACAAAATCCCTAATTATATTGTTATAGCACTCCTCCTCAAATTGGAGCATATATATTAGTCATGCCCAACTTATTACAAAGATATTTCACCCGTACCCACCTAATGCTTTCGTCAGGGGATCAACTAATTGGTCATTCAATTGCATATATCTTGTAGAAATAAAATTCTCCTTGATCTTGTCACGAATGAAATGACAGTCAATTTCAATGTGTTTTGTGAGCTCGTGGAACACGAAATTATAAGCTATGTGTATGATCGCTTTATTGTCACAACATAACTTTGCAAGTAATAATGTAACAATATCAACTTCTTTCATTCATGGAAAAGACATATCATTTCGTGCAGTGATTAAGACATAGCTATATATTCTGATTCTACAATTGATTTTGATATTACACCTTTCTTCTTACTCCTCTAGGATATCATATTACCACCCACAAATACACAATACCCTGTGGTGGATCTTCTTGTAGCCTTAGCATCACATAAGCACTCAATCTTAGTATGTCAATAGTTCGAATACAGTGTGATACGACATGGTGAACCTTTCAAATAATGCAAGACATGCTCTAAGGCATCCCACTGTGCAACTGTCAGACACGTCATAAACTAGTTAAGAACACTGACTGTGAAAGTTATATTAAGACGAGTTACTGTAAGATAGGTTAACTTTCCAACCAGCCTTTGACATCGCTTAGGAAAGTTGGACTAAAAACAACAGAGGGATGCCACGAAGATACCTTATATATGTAACGTGCGCCTACGCGTCTCTTGAACTAATAACAAATAATCAAATAGTACTCACAAATTCACAGGCTTTGATACCATGTAAAGTATTAACAGAGAAGGAACAGATAATCGGAATTCATTGTATTGATATGTATACAAAGAGGGTCTACATATACAAGTATGAGGAGCCTATGCATTCTATTCAATATGATTAATTGATCAATTTCTAACTGAATGCCTAATCCTTAATTTGTTTTATGATCATATACAAAATCGTTGATTATATTATCCTGAAAAAGAAAAAACATTTCACGAGCGCAATTACATTTTAGTGGGAATTGAGTCTGTATCTATATCTACATGTACAAGATATGCAATATAAAGGGAATAGTCGCAGTGAAAAGAATTTTCACCATTTTTATTGTGAACTCTTAAATTTAAAATTTGAGTTGATTTAAATTCAAAAATGCCATTTAGAAAAGTTACCCCCTATTTTTAACCACCTAGCCTCAAAATTCTATGTTCATTGGCCATGTGCTTATATTCTAATTTGACGAAGAACCAAGGTTCAAAAACCGGACCGGGCATTGAACCAGTCGAGGCAGTGGGTCAAGGGTTAATGAGTCAGACAGGCTATATTAAAATAATGACATTTAGTTAACAATATTAAAATATAATACTTTCAATAATGTGTAATTTTAAAATATTCATCTTTATCGGTTAAAATCTTTTAGTCACTGTAATTAACAATCATTCGTAATAAAAAACATCATTAAAATTCATTCATCAACTATAAAACACTAAGAATTAATCATAAAAAAATAATG